>JAVJIF010023225.1:0-45879 GCA_038442645.1 Agave tequilana
AAATATGGTCTAGTCGCCTATACCATAACCAAGAATTTTCATTAAAAGCATTCATACAATTTGCATTGCAATGTAAATTAAACATGTCAATCATATAAATATTGTTTTCATGAAACCGAAAATAAAACAAGAATTTATTTTCTTATCTAAAATGTCACAAGTGAAATCATCAAAAACAAATTTAAAATCTTTATCATAAAGTTGACTAATACTCAAGAGATTATACTTGAGACTTTCAACCAAAACAACATTTTCAATTAAAAGAGATGGGCCAATCTTGATATTACATATCCCAACTATTTTACTCTTTGAATCATCTCCGAAGGTGACGGTGCCACCTTCATTGTACCTTGATAGGGTTGCAAAGTTTTTTGATATCCCATGTCATGTTTCTTGAGTAACCACAATCCAGGTACCACCGCTCCATACGTCTTGGAGGCTTGGTGTGTACCTATATCAATTAACAAAGGGGTTGACTTTGGTACCCAAATTTTTTTAGGTCAGAAAGTGTTAGTCTTTCGAGCCTAAACATGACCATTAGGAGCATTAATTCTATCGTAACAAAACTTAGCCAAGTGACCCTTCCGTTCATGATAGGTACATGAACACACCTTGGCATATAAAAATACATGATGTGTCTGTATATGATAAGCATGTGTAGCATGAGTGCGTGTAGCATGGTGTGCATGTGATTGTGGCGGTATGTGAGCATGATGGTGTCTGTGTGAAACATGAGATTTTCTTAGAGTTTATCTCTTTGAAACATAGCCTCTAGTTTAGTCTTATCAAATTCACATTTCTTTAAAATATTACTTAAAGTATTAATTTTATTTTTCAAAATGAAAATCTCATTTCATCAATAATTAGAAGTTTTGCTTTGCAAGAAAATTTGTTTGTATCAAAATCTTTTTGTGTCTTTTGAATAGTAAAGATAAAGCTCTTTTTTTTTTGGAAATAACAAGTAGTTGATTTTGAAAAAGTTCATTTTCCTATTCCTTTTTCAAATAATTTTTTTTTTTAGAAAACCATAGTTGTTGAAAAGTTCTTCAAAAGCTTCACCCAATTCATTCATAGATAACTCACATTCATCAAGAGTAGATTCAGGAGTTATCTTGGGTGTGTTCTCATTTGCCATGAAACACACATTCGCCGTGTCCACTTCTTTATCAGATTCACTCTCCGATCGCATATTGCTTTTAAGGCCTTCTTTTTGTAGGGCTTCTTGAAGGTTGTGATTTACCTTAGGTCTTCAGGCAATCGACAATGAGATGTCCGAATTTTCTACAGTTATAGCAAGCAACCTTCTTGTCCTCCTTCTCTTAACATCTTCTTGTTAACTTGGCCTTGTTGTACATCCTCCTTACGTTCTTCATAAGGAGAGATAAATTCCCATCATCTTTTGGTTATCATCTTCTTCATCAGAGATGGAGAGAGTACATTTGAAGAAAAGAGTCTTCTTCTTTTAGGATACCTTCTCCTTTCTAACTTTTTTTTCCATCACATGAGATTTTAAGTTCCCAATGAGACCAATAAGTTCCATCTCTTTCTAATCACTAAGCCCTTCAATGTAGTAGATTTGATCTCCCAAGATGGTGGAAGAGCACGTATGACCTTCCTCACGTTTTGATCATTATTAATTTAATCACTTAAAGAAGTAAGACCATTTGTGATTTTAGTAAACTTGATAATCATGTCATCAATGGATTCATTCTCATTCATAGAAAACTTTTCATATGAAAATGTAAGAAATGAATCTTAGCTCTCTTACTTGTGATATCCCCTCGTGTGTGATAACTAAGTGTGACCAAATCTTGTAGGCGTATTTGCGATAAATTACTCTAGCAATATCATTATCATTCAAGGCTTGAAATAAGGCATACCATGCCTTAGAATTAGCATCAAATTCCTTGGTGGCATTTTTGATCAAGTGTCTTGGTCACTATCGGGTACATTGAATGGTTTGGTCACCACCTTTACAACCCGGCTTCCTAAGAATTGCAAGAAAACGATCATCTTAACTTTCCATATGAGAAAGTTAAGACTATCAAACTTGGTGGAGTCTTGATTCCTTCGGCCATGGATACTAGTGTAGAAAAACAAGCAAATAATGCAAATGAGTGAGTGATTAGTTAGTGGATATCTCTAAGGTAGTTAAACCAAAAACTAGAGTTCAAGGCTCTTATACCAATTGAAAGTACACCTAGAGGGGGATGAATAGGTGTAATGCTAATCAATTACATAAATACAATAATTAAAAATAAAATGCAAATGGTCTACTCAAATCAAGAAGTGAAGCCAGATTCCCAATTAAGGGATCTAAAACTTCACTATATTTCTATAGATAAGTGAAATACACTTAGAAGGGGGTGAATAGGTATAATGCTATTCAAATGCAATACTCAACAATTTATATATGAATTATGCAAATTGATCACTCAAAATACGAAATGAAGTCGTATTCCCCGTGAAGGGCTCTGAACTTCTCCTCGTGATTTCTTTAGATAATAGTTGAGGTGCTCAATTGCTTTCTTATTGAGATGAGTAAAGATCGACAAAATGAATGAATAATAATCAAGTAAATGAAATAGAGATAATAAGGCAATTGCAAATAAGAAAGATTTGTTTTGAGTTTCGAGCCACTGTTCTACGTCCCTGCCTTCACCACTGTGAAGGATTTCACTATCCACTAACGGATCTTTCTCAAAGGGATCTTACAATAAGGAATTACAATAACTTGGAGTACACAACTCCCACTCAATCCTCTACATAAGAGGTATCACAAAGCCAATTGAGATTATAAGCTCTTGGTGATCAAGAATCATAAACTCTCTCTTACAACTCTCTTACAAATCCCTATAGAGTAAAAAGTAGATTTGAAGCTTAAGGATATATGTGAGAGTAGAAATCAAATAGAGAGAATATAAGAGCAGAAAATCTAATTTAAAAACTTTGAAATTTAAAGCACAAAAGAAAAACTTTGAAAATTTTCACTTTGAAAGCAAACTTTGATTTTTTAAGAGAATTTGTTGCGTCTTAAATTCAATCCCAATGACCCTTTATATAGGCTTTAGGAAAACACATTTAGAATTGTTTACCAGGTCATAAAGGGAAAAATTTGACCTTCAGAATTTAAATCACCCATGTTTTAAAAACATGTTAAAATACAAAAATTTGAAATCTGGTTGTACTGCCATTCTGGCAGTTTGTTAGTCGACCGTCCGATCGACTGGCCTATTTCAAAAAATTTGGCCGTTGGCTATCAGTCGACCGGTTGTCGATCGGTTTTTAACCGAGGCTAAACCATTACAATCGGTCAACCTATCGGTCGCCCCCAGGGAAGAGCGGTCGACCGGTCGGTCGACCGTGAACGTGCATAAACATGCACGCTCCTCCGCCAGAAGTTCGATCGACCATGCAGTTGACTATCCTGGCCTGAAATAAGCCCGGTCGACCACCTAGTAGACCAACCTTGGCTAAGAATAATACCAAGGTTAATTTGAAACAATTAAAATTTTGTAAATAATTTTGTATGAGTTTTGAAGGGAAAAATATGTATGGCAAGCAGATACAAGTTCTAAAAGTAAGATACAAATTTTGAGAAAATCTGGAACATGTATCAAAACAAAGATGTCAAAACACTAATGCAAAATAAGTGTATTTTCAAATAATGTATTTTTATGTGTGTATATCTTTGAGCATCAAATCTATATTCTACTCTTTAACAAACTAAGCTCTTACAAGGTTCTAAGCGACTAAAAGAATCTTCAAGCGGGCTTCTCTAATAGCAACGTTGAGTACTTTGTGCTTCAATCCCGGACCCTTAAGTCATCAACACTTTTCTTTAGAGGAAGAAACGTATTAGATCTTCTTGAACCTGGAAACACACTTAAAACACTTGAACTTGATTAGTATTAAATAACTATATATATTTTGTTATCATCAAAACATAAAACCGATGATTGTAACCTTTGGGCCAACAATCTCCCCCTTTTTGATGATGATAAAACATATGAGCTATTTAAAAGAAATAAAAGGAAAGAGGTTTGAAAAAGCTCCCCTTCAAGTTATGCTTAAATATCAAGTACAAGATATCAAGATGACTATAACGATTAAAATTCAATTTTAAATATGTCATATGAATGCATATATGAAATTTTGTAATAATATGTACATATGAGTTGGCCCAGAGGCCTTCCACTCTAGTTTTGATGATGATTAACTCATGTAGTTATAGTTTACTAATAATCTTATGATGTTTAGTTTCAGATCTATAACCAAGATATTAGTAGGTGATTAGCTTCAATAAAGGTGTTTTGGAGCTTTCACATGGTGATTCATGAGCCCGAGCATCAAAGTTCATGTCTAGCACTCGTTAGAGTCAAGCTCGGTGGATCACGTTTGGATCGAGTCGACTTGGAGACGGCACTCTACAAGAAGACTTTGGTACATATTTTAGTTTTTGTTTTAGATCCATTTGTTAAAGATTAGATAGTGTAATATGCTCAAGTTCACAACAAACACACTTGTTTAAAGTTTCATGTTTATTGGTTTTCGGTTTTCGGTTTAACCGATCTTGGTTTTCATGAATAGATAGAATCAAAACAAGTTTACATGGTTTAATGTATATTAGATTTGTTCTATATACATGTATGCTTTAACTATTTAAACAAACTTAGTTTGATAGTCTATTTCATGAGTTTGGAGTTTTGGTATTTTAACAAAACGTATTTTGGATTTATTTGTCAAAAAAATTAATATATATCTTTATATGTATATTGGATTATATCCATATACTATATGCTTCAAGTTGTTTCAAATATCATGTTTTTGTATTTGGATGAGTTTTGGACAAAACGAATTTTCAATTCAAAATCCAAGTTTTGGAAAATACGAGTTTTGATTTTTGGCAAAATTTTCATAACACAAAAAGAGTTCAAAATGTTTGTAACTTTTTTGATTTTTACTCAAACAAGTTTGTATTTCAAAGATCATGCAAGAACTTATTTTTGTGAATTTTTAGAGATTTTATGGGATTTAATAGGATAATAAAAACCCTAGTTTTCGAATCCCTAATTCTATCTACCAGGCCTTTGCGGTCGACTGACCGGTCGATCGGACCAGGTGCCGGTCGACCGGAACGGTCGACCGGACGTGCACACAAATGTGCACAAGGCCATATCAGTTGGCCGGTCGACCGAGCGATCAGCCGACTGAAGGAAACCCACCCTTGGGTTGCCCCGGTCGACCGGGCGGTCGACGGCCAGAGAGCGTTGCTCTCTGGTCCAGGGCCCGGTCGACCGGCAGGCTCAACGGTCAAAATTTGACCGTTGGCTGGTCGACCAGCCGGTCGACCGGAAGGCCATTATGGGCCTAGTCAACTGGCAACGGGCAGAATTCTTTAGAGGGTTATAAATACCCCATTTGAGGTTGGTTTTTGTTAAGACTTCCAAGAGCAAAATTCTCCAATTCTCTAGCGTTTTATTTCAAGTTTCAAAAAGAGATTAGAGCTTTAAAGATTTGATCTTTATTTTGTTTTAAAGGGTTGAAAAAATCTTTGGGATTGGTTTTTGATTTTCATTTTAATCTTTTCCTAGTTGTTTTCCCAATAGTTTTCTTTGAGTTTTTGATTTCCAAACTCTTTATTTTCCACACTTGAGCTATCTTGCTATTCTATCTATAGGATCTTTATTTTTGTGGGAAATTGGTTTGTAGTTGAGATAGACCACCAATTTGTAAACTTCCTTCTTTGTGATATCCCTCTAGTGAGAGGTGATTGATTTGGTATCCCTCTATTGTGAGGTGATTGTGGAAGTTGTGGTTGGCTCCCTCTAGTGAGAGGTTGAGATTGTGTTTAGCTCCCTCTATGAGAGGTGGAGTTTGTGTTGGAATCCCTAAGTGTGAGGTGATTGATTTGTATTGGCTAAGTGCCTACCCCTCTTGCGTGAGGTGGTTTTTGT
Organism: Agave tequilana; assembly: GCA_038442645.1. Lineage (NCBI taxonomy): Eukaryota > Viridiplantae > Streptophyta > Magnoliopsida > Asparagales > Asparagaceae > Agave > Agave tequilana. The sequence goes on from JAVJIF010023225.1 coordinate 5,958, forward strand.
GTTAGTTGTGCCTTGCCTCTAAGTGAGAGGTTGTATTTGGTTGAGAGAGGAGTTGTGTACTCTCGGTTGTATTTGCCCCAAATCCTCAGTGGAGGTTCCCTGTGTGGGAGTCCTGTGTGGACAAGTTAGTGGAAATCCTTCTGTGTGAAGGCGGGGACGTAGAGCTGTGTGCTCGAACCTCGAAACAAATCTTGGTGTTTGCGTTTGATCCATTGACTCTAACTCTCTCTCTCTCTCTTTTACTTTGAGCATTGCATCATATTACCATATCATTTATATGCTTGTATTGTTTGTGTGTGCCTCACTTGTGCTTAACCACGAGAGCTTCATATAGCACCTCAACTCTTATTCAGAGGAATCAAGAGGAGTTAGTCCAGAGCTCTTCACCGGGAATTCGGCTACACTCGTGGGTTACACTAAGTGTGTTACAATTAAGTTTTAATTTCCACATTTTGTTCATTAGATTAGCCGTACACCTATTCACCCCCTCTAGGTGTACTTTCAATTGGTATCAGAGCCTATGCTCCTGATATTAGGTTTAACCACCTAGGAGTGTGATCTTTGTTTTGCTAATCTACATTTGTATTTGCACTTTTATAGTGTTTAAACACACTCATGGATTGCTTGTCACCTCCCATGTTCGATGTCTCCAACATTGACATGTGAAAATTTAGGATGTCAATGTATCTAAAAACCCTAGGCTTGCTTGTTTTCCTTGCCACTACCAAGAAATCCTATCTTGGTGATAGCAAGCATATAGAGACCAATACACAAGCCCTTGAGGCACTTAGAAGTACGCTAAATAAAGAATATCTTTCTATGGTTTCTAACTGTGATTCTGCCTTTGCAGTATGGAACACGTTGACCTCCTCCAAGCTTCAATTGCCAATCTAAACGAAGGATGAATCTAGTGAAGAATCCGAGCAACAATGCTATATGGTCCAAGGGAATGACTCCCTTGAGGTATATTCGGAATCTCAATTAGATGATGATTGTGCTAGTTCTTCTAATGAGTATATTGATGCCAATGCCTTGAATGAAGAACTCTCAATTGTTTGTGAAAAACTATTAGAAAAATATAATCTTTTGAAAAAGAAGAGTTTTGAACTAAAAAGAAAATAAGGATTTGTGTTCAAAACTAGATTTGGTTTTGCAAGAAAAGGAAGAGATTTTAAGTGAACGTGACTCACTTAAATCCCAACTAGATCTTTCCCTAAAAGAAAATAAATTTTTGAAAAATAAAAATGATTGTGAAATAATTTTGAAGAAAAATGAAAACTTATCTTCAAAAGTTGATTTTGTTTTAAAAGAAAATGATCTTTAAAATGAAAATTGTTTCTATTTCAAAGGAATTGCATTATGTCTAATGAAAACATTTCTTTGAAAAATAATTTAGGTACACATGTTTGCCATGCTAGTGTAGCTTCACCTAACTTACCTATTGCATGCACCTCTTCTAAAATTGATAATGATATTTGTTTGTTAAAAAAGAGTGTTGATTATTTGGGCTCCACTTTGAGCCATTGTGCCATGAACCACTCACGTTTGGAATCTATGTTTCAAAAGAAATAAGTTTCCATCTTTACATGCACACCATCCACGGCATACACATGCTTCGTACGTTCATCTACACAACACTATGTATGCTAATGTGTACACTTGTACACATTGTGGACGTAAGGGCCACCTTACTAAGTTTTGCTATGATCGTATACATGATTCAAATTTTGCAACTAAATTTGTTTGGGATAGGAAAGGAACTAACCCCTATGGACCCAAAGAGTGTGGGTACCAGACTACCCCTATTGTATTTGATGTAGGTGTGCGCTCTCGCATGACGTGAGAGTGATGGTGCCTTGAGGTGGATGCGTTCCGAGCTTAAAAGAGGACTATTTGGATGCATCACTTTCAAGGAGAGTTTGGTGGGAGGACCACCTTGTTTTAGAGATATGGAGAGTTGCCCTCATGTTTTGTAACAATCTCTTACTCCTCATTTATTGTTTACATGCTTTACATATCATTGATTTTTAGCATGTTTTGATGTTTCATGATTAGTATGTTATATGCCATGATATTTAGATTAGTGATATACATGTTTAGTTATTCAAACACTATTGTTTAATATGGATTTATATCTCTGTGTTCTCTTATTTGTGTTAACTAATGTGTATGTCCTAGATCTATGCATATGCTTGTACATAATGATCATATGTATGTTTATGAGTTTTTTTTTGTTTTGATACTTCATGATTTGAATATATGTTTAGATGTTTGTTTTCATTAAGACTTGGATATATACTTGTACAACTAGTGAGCCACAAATAGATCATTATATGTTTGTGCTTGAAAGCTCATTTGTACTCATTAGATATACTAGTATAACCTAGTTTTGATGATTCATGCATTTGACTTGTATTCTCATTTTCTACATGTTTTTCATGTTTATATGTTTAGCTTCATGTATGTGTCTATTGTGTCTAAACTATTAGCTATACATATACATCCTTGAGCCACTTGCCTTCATGCATATACTTTTGTCGACTCGTTATGTTTTGGATATGTATGTATACTTTATTTTGTACATGACATACATATACCTTTGAAGAATTCTAGTTTTGATGATTTTCATGCTTTTAAGGAATTTCATATTGAGCTAAATTGACTATTTTCATGATAATGTGTTTCACATAACTCTTATACACTCACTTTATTTATTTTATTGTTTTCTCATGATTTTATTTTCATGAGTATGATATGGGCTTTATAGATTTTGAGTGTTTGGTGATCATGTGATTTACATATTTTTCATGAATACTTGAAGGATTTCGTACTAGTTTATAAATTTTTCTTATAACTAGTTTGTATTCTTCATTTTGGATGAGTTTTCATTATGCTAAACTATTTTCAAACCTATTTTTGAAAATCCTTTCTATTTATGGGCGGTTAGTTGGGCGACCATGCCTTGTATGCTTCTTATTGAAAATCCTTTTAAACATGTGCATGAAATGGGTGGAAGGTAATATGAGTTATACACTTGATCTTATTGTGTTTCAATTGGTATCATTGGATCTTTCAATTGGTATCACTATTGACATTTTTTTGCCGTATACTCGCATATGTTTCTATATATGTATGATTATACTTCAAATAGTATCAATTTCGATTGGTATTCAATTTTTCATACATATATATATGATTTATTTGTGCTTATTATATCTCTATATCCTTGAGTACAAATTTTAGTTATGCTAAGCATGATTTCAAATCACTATTATATTTCAATTGATTATGTTTCAATTGGTATCTTATACAAGCTTATGCATCAATTTATTTGGTATTTCATAAAGGGGGAGAAAATTTATATTTCATCTTTAATTGATATTTTGCTCCCACACTTTATATTGAAATATGATTAAAAAAATGATATTGATTATTTTTGGTATCATATGCTTTTATAATAAAAAAATTACTTTAAATTGGTACTAATCTTTACATATTGGTATCAAGATTACCTATAAGTTAACTTACTATTGGTATCAAAATTTTTGATTAAATACTTCAAAATGATTTATTTACTTATAATTGGTATTGAAATATATATTAAAAATATTTGTTTTATGTACCTTCAATTGATATGTTTTATTTATTTTATTGATATCATGATGAATGAAATTGATATATCTTTTCTTATAATTGGTATCATAAAGTTTTTGTTTTGATTTCACCCCTTATTGATATTATTTTTGTTTAAGACAAAAGGGGAAGAACATTGTTTTTATTATTTTCTTTGACCCCTTTGTTGATGATTGACAAAAAGGGGGAGAAGTATTTGAGTTTATATGCATGTTTATTGTTCAATATGCATGTTTAATTGTTTATTTGTTTATTTGTAAGGTTATTTCATATTGATATTTTTTATTGTTGGTATCAAAAGCTTTAAGTGATTATCTTTCCAATTGGTATCAAGAATTTTGTTTTATTGATTGGTATCAGAGCTTAAGTTTTTTCATTGAAATTTTTATTGGTATCAAAAGCAATTATTTAAGAACATGTTTATTTTAAAAAGGTAAAGGAATTTATTTTAAAAGTTTGGTATCAAGAGCATGTTCATTTCATTGGTTTTATGCATGTTGATGCATATTCATGTTTAGTATTCATTGCATATATTTATTATTTATTGCTATGCATGAGTTAAGGGGGAGCTTCTTTGAAGCTTAACTTTAATCCATACATATATAACTCCATGAGTTTTGTCATCATCAAAAAGGGGGAGATTGTTGGCCCAGAGGCCTTCCACTCTAGTTTTGATGATGATTAACTCATGTAGTTATAGTTTACTGATAATCTTGTGATGTTTAGTTTCAGATTTCTAACCAAAAATTAGTAGGTGATTAGCTTCAACAAAGGTTTTTTGGACCTTTCACATGGTGATTTATGAGCCCGAGCGTCAAAGTTCATATCTAGCACTCGTTGAAGTCAAGCTCGGTGGATCACGTTTGGATCGAGTCGACTTGGAGATGACACTCTACAAGAAGACTTTGGTACATAGTTTAGTTTTTGTTTTAGATCTATTTGTTAAAGATTAGATAGTGTGATATGCTCAAGTTCACACACACACACTTGTTTAAAGTTTCATGTTTATTGGTTTTCGGTTTTTGGTTTAACCGATCTTGGTTTTCATGAATAGATAGAATCAAAACAAGTTTACATGGTTTAATGTATATTAGATTTGTTCTATATACATGTATGCTTCAACTATTTAAACAAACTTAGTTTGATAGTCTATTTCATGAGTTTAGAGTTTTGGTATTTTAACAAAACGTATTTTTGGATTTATTTGTCAAAAACATTGATATATATTTTTATATGTATATTGGATTATATTCATATACTATATGCTTCAAGTTGTTTCAAATATCATGTTTTTGTATTTGGATGAGTTTTAGACAAAACGAATTTTCAATTCAAAAATCCAATTTTTGGAAAATACGGGTTTTGGTTTTTGGCAAAATTTCCGTAACATAAAAAGAGTTCAAAATTTTGTAACTTGGTTGATTTTTACTCAAACAAGTTTGTATTTCAAAGATCATGCAAGAACTTATTTTTGTAAATTTTTAGAGATTTTATGGGATTTAATAGGATAATAAAAACCCTAGTTTTCTAATCCTAATTCTGTCGCCAGGCCCTGGCGGTCGACCGACCGGTCGGCCGGACCAGGAGCCGGTCGACCGGAACGGTCGACCAGATGTGCACACAAACGTGCACAAGGCCATATCAGTTGGCCGGTCGACCGAGCAGTCAACCGACTGAAGGCAACCCACTCTCGGGTTGCCCCGATCGACCGGGCGGTTGACCGGCCAGAGAGCCTTGCTCTCTGGTTCAGGGCCTGGTCGACCGGGCGGTCGACCGGCAGGCTCAACGGTCAAAAATTTGACCGTTGGCCGGTCGACCGGCCATTATGGGCCTAGTCAGCTTCCAACGGGCAGAATTCTTTTGGGGGTTATAAATACCCCATTTGAGGTTGGTTTTTGTTAAGACTTCCAAGAGCAAAATTCTCCCATTCTCTAGTGTTTATTTCAAGTTTCAAAAAGAGTTTTAGAGCTTTAAAAATTTGATCTTTATTTTGTTTTAAAGGGTTGGAAAATTCAAGAAAAAGGAGAAACTTTGGGATTGGTTTTTGATCTTCATTTTAATCTTATCCTAGTTGTTTTCCCAATAGTTTTTCTATGAGTTTTTGATTTTCAAACTCTTTATTTTCCACACTTGAGCTATCTTGCTATCCTATCTATAGGATCTTTATTTTTGTGGGAAATTGGTTTGTAGTTGAGATAGACCACCAAGTTGTAAACTTCTTTGTGATATCCCTCTGCTGAGAGGAGATTGATTTGGTATCCCTCTATTGTGAGGTGATTGTGGAAGTTGTGGTTGGCTCCCTCTAGTGAGAGGTTGAGATTGTGTTTAGCTCCCTCTAATGGGAGGTGGAGTTTGTGTTGGAATCCCTCAAGTGTGAGGTGATTGATTTGTATTGGCTAAGTGCCTACCCCTCTTGTGTGAGGTGGTTTTTGTATTGGTTGTGCCTTACCTCTAAGTGAGAGGTTGTATTTGGTTGAGAGAGGAGTTGTGTACTACCGGTTATATTTGCCCCAAATCCTCAGTGGAGGTTCCCTGTGTGGGAGTCCTGTGTGGATAAGTTAGTGGAAATCCTTCTGTGTGAAGGCGGGGATGTAGAGCTGTGTGCTCGAACCTCGAAACAATCTTGGTGTTTGCGTTTGATCCATTGACTCTAACTCTCTCTCTTTTACTTTGAGCATTGCATCATATTGTCATATCATTTATATGCTTGTGTTGTTTGTGTGTGCCTCACTTGTGTTTAACCACGAGAGCTTCATATAGCACCTAACTCTTATTCAGAGGAATCAAGAGGAGTTAGTGCAGTGCCCTTCACCGGGAATTCGGCTACACTCGTTGGTTACACTAAGTGTGTTGTAATTAAGTTTTAATTTTCGTATTTTATTCATTAGATTAGCCGTACACCTATTCACCCCCCCCTCTAGGTGTACTTTCAATATGAGCATAAACAAACTAAGACCAATAAAAACCAATAAATACTCGATAATACTCAATAAATACCAATCAAAAATACCAATAAATACTTAATATTTCTCCCCCTTTTTGTCATGCATCAAAAAGTGTAAGCTAAAAAAAATTTTAAACAAACACAAATTTCAAAATAATGAAAAACTCATGAATCTATAATACAATCATTTAGTTCACCACAAATAAAAGAAAATTTGTTAAAATCAAGTAGTTTAGTAAAAATGTCTGCTAATTGAAAATCAGTTGAAATATAATCAATTTCAATATCTCCTTTCTCATAGTGATCTCTAAGAATGTGATATCGAATTTATATGTGTTTTGTCTTACTATGTTGATTCGCATTTTTAGTCATATGAATAGTACTAGTATTATCATAAAATATTTAATATGATCATAATACAATTCATAGTCAAGGAGAGTATGTTTCATCCAAAGGACTTATGCACAACAAACCCCAACCACAACATCTCCGCCTCGGCAGTTAAGAGGGCTATAGAATTTTATTTCTTGGAAGACCATGAAATAAAAAATTATAAAGAAATTGACAAGTTCCACTTAGTGCTCTTCCATCCACTCTACAATCTGTATAGTCAGCATCCAAAAACTCATCATGAAAATTGTCTAGTCTTCAGATACTGCAAGCCTATTCCAATAATGCTCTTAAGATATCTAATAATGTGTTTTTATCGCAATCAAGTGGGAATCTTTAGGACAAAATTAGAATCTAGCACATAGACACACATACTAAATATAATATTCAGCTTACTAGCCATTAAATAAAGTAAATTACCAATCATGCTTCTATAAAATTTAATGTCTACATTTATACCTTGTATATCCTTGTCAAGTTTTGTTGTGGTAGCCATGGGAGTCTTACTTGGCTTTGCATCTTCAAGCCCAAATTTCTTGATGAGTTTCCTTGTGTATTTGGCTTGATTTATAAAATCTCATTACTCTTTTGCTTGATTTGGAGTCCAAGGAAGTAGTTTAGCTCGCCCATCATAAATATCTCAACTCATTCTTTATGCATGATTCAAAATCATTACAAAACTTTTCAATAGTAGATCCAAATATAATATCATCAATATAAATTTGAACAATTAGGATATCACTATCTACATGCTTTGAAAACAAAATGGTATCTATTTTATCTTTTACAAAATCATTTAAAATAAGAAAAGTTAAAAGTATTTCGCATCAAGCTCTTGGTGCTTGTTTTAAATCATACAAAGCTTTGTCTAATTTGAAAACAAAATCCAGATGTGTAGTATCAACAAGCCTGGGGGGTTGTTCAACGTACACTTTCTCTTCAATAAAGCCATTTAAAAATGCGCTTTTGACATTTATTTGAAAATGTTTGAAATCTTTAAAAGAAGCAAAACAAGTGTAATCTGTGTGGCTTCAAGCCGTGCTACAGGCGCAAAGGTTTCCTCAAAATTGATACCTTCGATTTGGGTCTAATCTTGGGCCACTAACCTAGCTTTTTCCTAACAACATTATCCGACTCATCTAACTTGTTCCTAAAAATCCATCTAGTATCAATGGTTGGTCTATCATGGGGTTTAGGAATAAGGTGCCAAACTTGGTTGCACTCAAATTGATTGAGCTTTTCTTGCATAGCAAGCAACCAATATGCGTTGCCCTCAGCTTCGAGGATGTTCTTTGGTTCTATATGATAAATAAAAGTTAAATGGCCACAAAAATCATAAAGTTTGGAGCGAGTAGTTACCCCTTTGATACATCACCTACGATGAGTTTCTTGGGATGACTTATAGCATATTTTCAATCTTTTGGAAGTGGCTATGTTGGTGCCACTTTAACCTCTTGAACTTCACATTGTTCATCAAGATTTGGCTTTTCTTTTTGGATAGGTGAGTTCTTCAAGGTTACTTTCTCCATGTCTTCACCTAAAGAGTCAATCTCTGCAACATTCTTAACAAAAATATTAGATTTTTCAAATTTAACATGCTGTAGTCAAAATAGATTTATTGAAGATTCTATAAGCTTTACTAGTATTAGAATAACCACAAAAAATAACTTCAAAAGTTTTTTGTATCAAATTTTTCTAAGTTATCTTTTGTGTTTAAAACAAAATATTTACATCCAAAAACTTTAAAGTAAGAAACATTAGGCTTTTTAAAATAGTAAATTTCAAATAAAGTTTTGGAAGAATTTTTACAAAGATAAATCCTGTTTGAGATGTAACAGAAGTGTTTACGGCCTCGGCTCATAAATATTGAGGGAGTCCATATTCACTAATTATTGTCCTATCTATTTCTTGAAGAGTACGATTCTTTCTTTCAACTACTCCATTTTGTTATGGAGTTCTAGGACAGATAGTTCATGTCTAATTCTATTTTCTTCACAATAAGTGAAAAAAGAAAGGTTAATGAATTCACCACCTCTATCACTTCTTATGCACAAAATTGAAAAACCTTTTTTTCAACCCTTTTTCTAAAAAACATGAAAATGTGAAAGGCTTGATCTTTATGTTTCAAAAAGAAAACCCGTGTAAAATGAGAAAAATCATCAACAAAAATAAAAACAAAAGGTTTCCATTTAAACTCTTGGTTTTAGTTAGACCAAACAAATCCATGTGGATTAACTCTAGTGGCCTTGATGTCATGATATCCTTAATTGTTTTGAAAGAGGATATGATTTTTTTCTCAAGTTGGCACGCAGCACAAATATGGTCCTTGTCAAATTTCAAGTAAGGAATACCTTTTATCACTTTCATAGTGTTAATTCTTGATAGATGGTCAAAAGAGATATGGCCTAATTTTCTATGTCAAAACCAAGAATCCTTATTGAAAGCATTTAAACAAGTAGCATTGCAGTGTAAATTGAACATATCAATTATGTATATATTATTTTCATCAAAACAAGAAAGAATGCATGAATTTGTTTTACTATCTAAAATATTTCAAGATAAATCATCAAAAATAACTTTAAAACCACTATCGCAAAGTTGACTAATACTCAAGAGCTTATGCTTGAGATCATCAACTAAAACAATATTTTTAATCAATGGAGATGAGCTAATTTTAATGTTACCTATATCGATAATCTTGCCTTTTGAGTCATCTCCAAATATGATGGTACCACCTTCATGGTTTCTTAATAGGGCTGTAAAATTGTTGATATCCCAAGTCGTCTGCCTTGAGCAACTGCTATCAGATACCACCGCTCCCTATGTCTTGGAGCCTTGGTGTATACCTATATCAAAAGAAAGTGTCATTGATTTTGGTACTCATATTTTCTTTGGTCCTATAATATTAGTCCCTTTGATCCAAACATGATTATTAGAAGTATTTATGCGATCAATAGAAAATATAGCTAAGTGACCCTTTCGGCCACAATAAGTGCATAGATAAACTCTATATATAAAAGCATGATGAGTATGTGGGGAATGAGCATGCTTATGTATATGAATGTGTTGTGATTTAGAGGTGTGAGCATGTGTAGCATGAACATGTTCCTTTAAATTATTTTTCTTAGAAAATATTGCCTCTAATCTTTCCTTATCAAACTCACATTTCTTTAAACATTTCCCAAAATGTTAATTTTAGTTTTTAAAGTAAAATTTCATTTTCATCAATCATGATAAATTTTGCTTTGCATGAAATTTTGTATGCATCAAAATCTTTTTGTATAGATATGAGTGGAAGATAAAGCATCTTTTTCTTTAAAAAGAGTAATAATTTTATTTTAAAGAGTTTCATTTTTCTTTTTCATATTTAGATACTTCTTCTTTAGAAAATTATAATTATTTGAAAGTTCTTCAAATGCCTCACTGAATCTATCCATAGTTAATTCACAATCATCTAAGGATGATTCAGATGTTACCTTAAGTGTGTTATAATTCGCCATGAAACACACATTAGTCGTGTCTACCTCTTCATCGGATTCACTCTCCGAATTCCATGTTGCTTTGAGAGCTTTCTTCTTGTAGGGCTTCTTTGAGGTAGATGGCTTGTCTTTATTCTCGGGGCAATCTATAACAATGTGTCCCCACTAACAGCATTTGAAGCAAATAATTTTCTTGTCTTCTCATCGTTGCCATCGTCTTCTATTGTCAAATTTGGCGTTGCTATACATCCTCCTTACATTTTTCTCTAAGAGGGAAAGCTCTTTATCATCTTCTTGTTCATTATCATCATCGGAAGGAGTAAACTTGATAGCACTTATCTTTTTCCTTTTAGGGCACCATTTTTTCTCTAGCCTTCCTCTCCATCTCATGAGTCTTAAGGTTGCCGATAAGACCTACAAGCTCCATTTCTTCCTTGTCATTGAGCTCCTTTAGGGTTGTAACCTTGACCTTCCATGATGGTGGTAGAGCACGAATGACCTTCCTCACCTTTTGGTCATTGTCTATAGTGTCACCTAGAGAAGCAAGACCATTAGTGATTTTAGTAAACCTGGTGACCATATCATCAATAGAATCATTTTCATGCATGGTAAAATTCGCATATTGGGAACGTAAGAGATCAATTTTTAGCCCTCTTGACTTGTAATGTTCCCTCGTGAGTGACCACTAAGTGTGACCAAATCTCATAGGTAGATTTGCAATGAATGACCCTAACTATGTCGTCATCATGAAAGGCTTGAAGCAATCCATAATGTGCTTTCGCATTGGCATCAAATTCCTTTGTGGCAATGTTAGACTAAGCGTCCGTATCTCCAACGGGCACACTAAGGGTTTAGTCACCGCTTTTGCAATCCGGCTTCCTAGGGATTGCAAAAATACGGTCATCTTAACCTTCCATATGGGAAAGTTAAGGCCATCAAACTTAGGAGGGGTCTTAATACCTTCAGTCATCTTTACTATAGTGGAGGAGAAAGAAATTGTTAATTAAGTGATTAGCAAGTAGGATCTTTCTAAGGTGGTTAAGCCAAACTCTAGAGATGCTCTGATATCAATTGAAAATACACCTAGAGGGGGTGAATAGGTGTAATGCTAATCAAATACAAATACTTAAAAATATATAATGAATGATGCAAACCGATCACTCAAAACAAGAAATGAAACCGTATTCCCCGTGAAAGGCTCTGAACTTCTCCTCATGATTCCTCTAGATAAGAGTTGAGGTGCTTAATTGCTTTCTTGTTGAGATCAGTAAAGATCGGCAAAAATGAATGAATAATAATCAAATAAATAAAATAGAGACAATAAGGCAATCACAAATAAGAAAGATTTGTTTCGAGGTTCGAGTCACTGCTCTACGTCCCTGCCTTTATCACTGTGAAGGATTTCACTATCCACTAACAGATCTTCCTCAAAGGGACCTTACAATAAAGAATTACAACCACTTAGAGTACACAACTCCCAGCTCAATCCTCTACACAAGAGATAGCACAAGCCAATTGATATTACAAGCTCTTGTTGATCAAAAGATCACAAACACTCTCTTACAACTCTCTTGAAAATCTCTATAGAGTAAAAAGTAGATTTGAAGCTCAAGGATATATGTGAGAGTAGAAATTAAAATAAAGAGAATATAAGAGCAGAAATCTCAATTTAAAAACTTCAAAATTTAAAAGCACAAAAGAAAAACTTTAAAAATTTTCACTTTGAAAGCAAACTTTAATTTTCAAGAGAATTTGTTGTGTCTTAAATTCAATCCCAATGACCTATATATAGGCTTTAGAACATATTTAGAATTGTTTACCAGATCATAAAGGAAAGAATTTGACCCTCAGAATTCAAATCATCACATTTTAAAAACATGTTAAAATACAAAAAAATTAAAATCTGGCCATTACTGCCATTTTGGAAGTTTGTCCAGTCGACCGACCTATTTTAAAAATTTTACCGTTGGCTATTGGTCGATCGTCGGTCGACCGATTTTCACCGAGGCTAAAACCATTACAGTCGGTCGACCTATCGTTGACTGCAGGGGAGAGCGGTCGATCGGTCGGTTGACAATGAATGTGGACAAACATACACACTCCTATGCCAAAAGTTTAGTCGACCGTGCGGTCGACCATCCTGGCCTGAAATAGGCCCGATCGACCGCCCAATTGACTGACCTAGACCAAGTACAATACCAAGGTCAATTTGAAACTATTAAAATTTTGTAAATAATTTTGTATGGGTTTTGAAGGTGAAAACATGCATGAACAAGGAGATACAAGATCTAAAACTAAGATATACATTTTGAAAACATGTATCAAAATCAAATATGTCAAAACACCAACACAAAATAAACTGTATTTTCAAAAACGTGTATTTTTTTGTGTGTATATCTTTTGACATGAAATCTATGTTCTACTCTTTAACAAACTAAGTTCTTATAATGTTCTAAGCGACAATAAGAATCTTCAAGCGGGCTTCTCTGATAGCGACGTTTAGTTTTTTGAGCTTCAATCTTGTACTTTAATTGATTAGTACTAAATAATTACATATATTTTTGTTATCATCAAAGCACAAAATCGGTGATTGTAACCTTTTAGCTAACAATAAGAGTTAAGGTGCTCAATTACCTTCTTGATTGAAAGAGGAACCAACAAATATGAATGGAAGCGATGAATAGCAAGTGCAATGAATAAAAACATAAGTGCAAGTAATAGAGATAAGAAAAAACACAAGTGCAAGCAATAGATAAAGAATAAGAGTAAGAGAGAAAGCAATCACAAACAGAAGGGATTTGTTTCGAGGTTCGAGCACCAAGCTCTACGTCCCCGCCTTCACTGCGTGAAGGATTTCACTATCCATAAAAGAACTTTCATAAAAGAATTACAAGGTCTACACAAGATCCGAAGTATACAGCTCCAACCTTCAATCCTTTACACAAGAGGTAGCACAAAATCAATGAAGTTTTAAGCTCTTGGCAACCATAAAAGTCACAAACTCTCTCTTTACAATTTCTAGAGTTTTGAGTGAAGAAATGAAGCTCAAGAAGTTTGTGTGAGAGAAATTCAGTTGAGAAAATAGAATTTTAGGGATTAAAACTTGAAGAGAATGATTTAGAATTAAGAGCTCTTGAAACTTAAAACTTGAAAGGAAAAAACTTGATTTTTTCCTAAGAACTTTGATTTCAAGGCTTGTGTTAAACTTGTTAACCTTGGTCAAAAACTTCTCCTACAATGACTCATATATATAGGTAGTAGATAAATATCATTAGAGAGCTAAACTAGTTAATAAAACATTGATAAAGTCTTAATAAAGTGAAAAATACCCATTTGGGGATAAGACAAAACAATTTGAAAGGACAAAAACTCGTTTTAATTCAAAATATACCTAAACGATCACTGAATTTGTGGATAGTCCAATAGGGTTATCAATAGTCCAGTGTGCAATGGCTAAATATTTAGCCATTGTAGAGCTAGGCTGTCGATAGTCCAATGAGCCTGTTGATAGCTTTGCTGATACACGGCATATCAGCTGTTGACAATCCTCTTGAACTGTCGACAAAGAGCCAAAAAAAATCATAAAATCTTGAGTTACTGGAAACACCTGTCGACGGTTCTCTGAAAAAGAACCTGTCGAAAGGCTTGTTGGTAGTTCAAGAGATCTGTCTAAAGTTTAAGAAAAAAAACAAAGTGTTTTTGAAACCTTTTTGAAATTTTTTTTTGTATAGATAACTTGTGTAAGTGAGTGTGATTCTTGAGCATCAATCCAATACCAAAACTTAAACACTCTAAGGCTCTCTTCAAGTCTTTATCAAGAGGGCTTCTTCTAGATTCACGCATTTGATCATCCGAGCTTGAATCCCTTCTTTGAATCAACTTGATTTCTTCAAAACCTTCCTTCCGAGGAAGAATGGAACAACTTCTAATCTCTTGAACCCTATAAGCTTATAAACACTAGAACTTGATTAGTACCAAATAACTTCATGTGGTTTGTAATCATCAAAATAAATCCAGGGAGTGTACGTTTGGGACAACAATGAGTTCTTGTAATTTTCTTTTTAATTACTTGTAATTTTCTTCAAAAATTTTGTAAGTTTTCCTTTTTGAATTTTCAATGAAAAACAAGATGATGACTCTGCCAGGGAATTCATTCTCTTCTGCTGAGAATGTAGTATCGCATCTTGGGTGAGATTTTCTCTTGTTATTCCCAACGAACTCGCCATTTTATTTTTCATTGAATATTCAAAAGAAAAAACTTACAAAAATTTTGAAGAAAATTACAAGTCTATAAAATGAAAATTATAAGAACTCTCCTCTAGAGTTTCTGAGGAAGTGTACCGATAGGAGTCTGGTTAGCATGCAATGATTGAGGTTCTACCTGCACACAAATATAGAATTTCAGAACTAATGAAAAATGCAAGTTTCTCAATTCTACCGCAATAGCAAGTGGCTATGCGGGTCGTGATCCATAAGGAGGGACTAGCGATAGAAGCTTTTTAGTAAGTTCTCTTTATGTTACAAAGAATGGTTAAAGTTCTTCTTTTAGTTCTTAAAAAGAAATGTAAAATAATTTAAAGTCAAGTTAGGGAGAAAGTGGTAGAATGAGAAGGTGAGAAAATCAGAAAATGACTATGTACAAATGAATTGAAAAAGAGTGAAAAAGATTTGGAAGATGTTTTGTTGGTGATCTAAACTAAAAATAATTACTTACCTCCTTTTGACCAAAAGCTTACCTTGAATCTTTGGCGACGATGTTACCTTGAAGTGGAGGCAATCAGCGCATAGCCCATAAGAGTTGATTATTGTCTCTTCCACATTACATCATCAAGACAAAGCAAGCATGAAATGATACAGAGAGACTCAAATCCATCGTCATGAGCTATCGGTGACACTCGCAAAGGCAAGGCTCTTTCGATGCTTTTAGACTCACTTGGAGAGCAATTGGTACAAGAATGAGTGAAGTAGAAAGAAGAAGAAGAAGAACACTAAAATGAAGTACATGAAAAGGTAACTATAGATTCGATTTCATAACGATAAGAGAAAAGAAGAACACTTACACCGGTGTCACTCTCAGCACAAGCTTCATTCTCATTCTCCTTTGAAAGTCTGAACTCGTCTGAATTACATAAATGAAAACTAAAAATTACATAAAAAGAAAACTAAAAACGTAAACTAAAAAATGGAAAAATGGACTAAATCCTATCTCTGCTTGGTCGTCCCATTTTCAGTGAAAATCCTGCCCTTTTATAGGCAAAAACCCAGAGGGGAGAGGTGTGAGAAGATAGGGGAGCAAACGCTCCCCCTAACTCCCTTACAAAGCCACGGAAATGCGGCTTTGGCCGCGTTTCCGCACCTAACCACACCCTGTTGGTGGAATTCCCTGGTTTCACGTTCTGCCTTTATCTTCAGTTGGATTTCTTGTTTAAGTCCAGAATTTTTATGAAATGGCCTTTTCCTTGGCTTCAACCGATCGATTCAGGGAGGATTCTTCTCAACTTGTTTTCAACCTCTCTGATATGCCAAGATTTTGCCCTAATTCCTTGATTTCGAATTTGTTCTGAATTAAGTCAGAATTTGGTGGGCTTTTAGGCTCATTTCTCTTCACTCTCCTTTAGGAATGGGCCTGCAAATAAATTAAACATTTAATTAGAAAAATGCAGAGTTTATTCTACAATAAGTAGGAGAATATGATAATAAATGTACACTATTAGTGACCAATCATGCAACCACTTTATCCCTTTGACGATGCAAGCGATTGAGCCTTGGAGTCTTCTATTAGGGATTCCCTTCTCGTCTGATTATGAAAATTCCTCGAGAATAGAAGATATAGGGTGTTAGCATCCTGAATTTATCCTTAGAAGATTAGAGAATTGAATCTCTGAAAGCTTGAAAGCTAGAGAATGAGTCTTTTCTCAGACTTTTTGCCAAGAATTGCCAACAACTTATTAGTCAAAAAGTCTAGCCCATTGTTTAGCCTCCAAATGAGTTATTTATAGGCTCTGCATGGGTGTAACCGTCCCTAAAAATCGGCAAAGACTGAAAATATTTTTGATAGCCTCATGCGCAAGGCTAAAATAGGCTCTGATGAGCCTAGGAAGCTTCATGTGAAGCTGTATAGACTCTGCGCGAGCTTATGACAGTCATTCTAGCTAATTAAGAGGCCACATTCTTCTTAATTATCTCCCTTTAATGGAGGGATAATAGAGTGTAACAGCCCATTTAACATAGGAATTAATCCCACTAATGTAGTGGGTCGTTAGCCCACTAATCCCATGCAGGGATTTGAAATGGTCAATATGACCAACAATTTCAGGTGAAGCTAGCCTTGCCACAAAGCAAAGTTCCATGTAGAGTTAACTTAAAGCTTCATGCGAAGCTAACCCACTGTGGAGTTGAAGCTTTAAGCGAAGCTAGGTTAAAGACTTATGTGAAGATAACACAAAGCTCCATGCGGAGCTAACCCACTGCGGGGTTGAAACTTCAAGTGAAGCTAGCTTAATGCTTCATGCAAAGCTAGGCTTTGAGTTAGCCATTTTGGCTATATGTTGACTGTTTATTCACTTATCTGCGACCTATCTTTTGAAAGTGTCGATAGGTTAGACATTGTTCAGAACATTCTAACAGCTATCAGAGATTTTGTCTTTTAAAACTGTCAATAGGGGATATCCTAGCTACGAAGCTATGTTGTCGGGGCTCTGAGAGGGAAAAATCCCTACAACAGAGCTTAGATCCTGAGCGATTGGAATGTTTTGTAGGATGATCTGTAGTCACCTCTGAGTGGGGTTAATCCATCTCGGGGCATGTAGATCGAGGAATGAGGGTAGTAATTAAAATGCGCATGCAAGCATACGATGATACATAGACAAAAAATGACAGATACAATATAGTTTTCAAGCATTGAAGAATTTAAAATATCATATCTGTCGCCGCTTTTCTCCGGGAGCAATTGGAGTACGTCCCCACGTGGTTGGTATGTTAAGAGGATAATCTGATTCTGGAAACCCTCATAATATACCTAAACACATTTAGTCGCATAGTTACCTGCAAAAAAGTGGCCTAAAGTGGAGGTAAAACCCATCCGACAGATTGGACGCGTCTTTTGGATAGAAGCTCTTACCCAGAGTAACGATCCAGTACCTCCAATGTGGGAGCAATCCCAACAGCGTAGTTAGCCTCTGTGTGGGGGACATCCCGCATCGGAGCTGTCTCCCGAGTGGGGGAAATCCCTCTGTGGATTAAGGATGGATGGATGTATTCATCTGCCCTAGGTTCAGACGAGGGGAGCCCGTAAGTTAGTGTTTGTGTTTCAAGTGGAAAAAATCCCAACAACGAGACATCAAATAGGGACTCCAAGAGGAGAAAATCCCTGCAACAGAGTGAGGGTCTCTGAGTGGGGTAAAGCCTACGCGGAGGATTTCACTTCCCATAGGATGATTGAGAAAACCCCATGGGCATGTCGTGTTGCCATCTCTGAGGGGAAATCCCAACAGCAGAATGTACAGACACTTCCCCAAGTGGGGAAATTCCAGCAGCCGAGAAGTCGTGTTGCCGCCTCTGCGTGGGGGAAATCCTATCTGCGGGGCATATGGATGCATGTATGTTGTAGAGCAGCATTGTTGTTGCCTTCGAGTGGGTTGTCACCATCTTCAGAGCGAGTAGATGATTGTATGTTATGGAGCAATCTTATTGCTACCTTCGAATGGATTGTCTCCATCTTCAGGAAAAGAGGACGGTTGTATGTTATGGAAAAATCTTGTTGCTGCCTTCGAGTGGACTGTCTCCATCTTCGAGGTGAGAGGACGATTATATGTTACGGATGTGAGTACTGCAATGGAGGGATGCATAGTTAGGAGAATAAAATAATATTTTGTTCAGAAAAGCAGTACATGGATTGAAATTGAAAGGAGGTATATCCTGTGAAAGTGGTTCTAGGAGTTAGTCGATCGTCTTGTATTGCGTGATCATGTGCTGCCCCCTTGGAGGTTGGATGATCGGATGTCCTGATATGGCATCCGAAGTGAGGATATACTCTTTAAGGAAGCCTTATTTTATGATTCTTCTAGGTGCTTTTGGAGGGCCCACAGTGGATGGTCTGGTGTCCCTTGCCTTCATGATAGAAGCAGTATTTCTCTGACCCGGGGAGCGAAGGGCTGTGTTGGAACGGTCTTGGGTGTCTGAACCATGGTTGATCATTGATTGTGTTATAGACTCATTGATCAGGAGATTCAACAGAGCAAAGCATTCCATCGATCTGTTGTCTTAAAGTAAACTCGTGGAGGCAATCGAGAGCGCTTGCCTCTTGTGGACAGGCTTCCCCAGGTACCGATCTGGAGGGTGGTTGGGAGCTTCGTGAGGATGCGTCAACTTTTCTCTACCATTGCTTGGCTTTGCGAGGTGGTCGTAGGAAACCTTCATCGCCTCTTCAAGTTGGATGTAGGGTTGAGCACGGGTAAGAATCTCGCTCATCTTAGTGACATTGTGTTTTAGAAAATGCTTGTATAGAGGGTGAGCAAACTTGCAACCTACTAATGAATGTGAGGGCGGTAACTTCCTCTCCACAATTGGAGACTTTGGTGAGTTAATTCTGGAAGAATTTGAGGTACAACTAGAGGTTGTCTCCTTACCTCATTTTGATAGAGAGGAGGTGGTGGTTGTTCCCCTTAGCCTCTTGCAGGAGGCATATTGGGTGAGGAATAATTCAGTCACCTCAACAAAGTTGTAGAGTAAATGGGGTTGCAATGTGTAGAGCCAGTTTGAGGCTACACTTTTTAGGCTGGCAGAAAATGTGAGGCATAAGACTGGGTCGTTATGGGAATGGCCCACAATCTTATCTCGAAAATGACAGATGTGTTGTATCGGGTCACTTACTCTGAAGTAGTAGTGGAATGCTATAGTGGAGAACTTCTTTGAGAACTCACACTCTTGAATCTCTTTGGAGAGGGGAGACTTATGGATCTTGGTTGTCGGAGTAGGGTGACCCAGTAGTCTAGCCTCTCTGACCCACTTTTGGATTAGTTTGTCGAGGGTGCAAAGATTAGGAGATCTGCTATTCTCAGGGTCTCTCTCTGGTTGCACTGGATTGTTTCTAAGGGTTGCGACTTGGGCCAAGAGCTATTAGGAGTAGTCTCAACTACTCTTACTTCTAGAGGATGTTCTCGCGGTTGAAAGCCATTTATTCTTGTTCGAGGTCTAATTGCATCTATTGTTCCTTTATCTGCTCTGTCATCTCGTCAAGCGTTTGGAAGAATTGATCTTCGTATTGTTGCGGGGACTGGACACTGGTAATGGGCTCTTATTGCGATGAGGAGTCTGAGTCTTCGGTCATGCACAGTTGATCGGCAGTTGGGAAGGGACGGTGCCCCTAGCTGCTTTGATTGCTTTTCCTTTGGATGAAACGCCTCTAGTGGCTTGTCTTCTTGGGGTCATCGTTGATGTTGGAGAGGCTTTTTTGGAGGATGGGTTTGATAGAGGAGAGATCTGAGTGTTGGGACTTAAATCTCAATAGAAGCATCAGTTTGTGATGGAGATTTTTCTTTATGCGATTGATTGAACAGTCGATCTCACCCACAAGAAAATGGGGGGTCTGCCTAGAATGATTCAGAATGTAAAGATCCAATTAGCAAACAGACATAGACATAAATTTTTACGATGAAACCCAAAATGAGAAAAACCACAGGTAGGAGAGAGGAAGGATTCATTATCTTTTTCTTCGTGTTACAAGAGGAGTGTTTGGTGTAACTGATGGTGCGGATCTTTCTCCGTGATTCATGATTCGCGGTTAAAATCCTTTGATATCCGTTTAAATTGTCATGATTTATTTGTTGGGATTGGTATGCCAAATATCCGCTACTATTCATAACAGTCTTCGCTGAAATGGGGGTATTTAGAACATGGGGATTTCAGCCAGGCGTAACTGTTCTTGCAATCTGAAAATCTTGCTATTTAGTTGAGTCCAGTATGAGTCTGGGTGAAGTTTGGAAGTCACAGATGTCAGGAAGAGAAGGACTCGAGGTCCTTTCCTCAGAGTCGGGATGTGTCTCGGGGATGGACTCGAGACTCTCTCTCATCGGGGTTGCATGTGAGCCGCTTGGCATCTTGAGCGAGTTGCCTGCTTGAGGTACCTCTGGTACGATGTGACGCTGTGGTTAACTAGATCTTGAACCTTACAAATACAAATTCAACTCAAAATCAAACTCCTATTTCTAATCTAATACTTATTTTATTAAAAGAAAATAAGAAACTCTTAAACTAAGTCTAATATAATTGCGACTCCAAGAGTAAATTTTAGAAACTTCAAACATCCTAAACCAACTCAAAATTGACTTTCTTATTTCTTTGAGGTTTTGAATTATAATTTCTAACAGCCTTCCTTAATTCAAACACTTCGTGAACTCTTATCGCTTTTAATTTTACATAACAATTAAACTCCTCTTGATTTTTCATAGAGTGCTTAAATTTTTTTTAAATTTTCTACTTTTGTATTTTTTTTATAATAATCAAAAGTCCTTTTTACATCTTCTTCTAAAAGCTTTGTTTTTGTCGTTGCACTCTATCTCGATTTTTTCCTTAATTGTAACCTTGGTGTTCCTCTTTCATATTCTTGTCGTTTGCCTTGATAGTGTCGACTTCTTACTTTGATGATCTTGTCTTTAATTTGATAGTGTCTTTAATGTTTTGCTTGTAGTTTTATGAATTCCATGACATCTTCAAGGGTTAACTTCACTTCGTAATTCTATCCCTTCTTCTAATATGAGTGCTTGATTTTCTCCACTGTCAAAATAAGTATCAGTTTTTCCTATTTTGTTATTGTAACTGGAACTTTTTCTTCTTGTCTTTCATTTTTTGCCTCTTCTTCTTCTTCACCTTCTTCTCTTTTTTCATCTCCTTTTCTTCTTCTTCCTCCTCTTTCTCTTCCTCTCCTCCTTTTCTTGCCGTTTCTCTTTCCAACATCTTGCTTTCATGAAAATTTTCAATTCTATGCGTATCTCTTCTTTGAACTTTTTGATTTCTTAAATTTCTTCCATTTTCTCTTTTAAGTCTTGAACTTCTTGAATTCTTCCCATCATTTCTTTGAACTTTTTAGTTTCTTGAGTTGCCTCTAACTTCTTCTCTTTATACTTTCACAGAATATTCTAAACACACTTTGTCGTTTCACCTGCAATGATGTCAAATACATCTTCATCGACTGCACGGTATATTAAGAGTTTTGCCATGTTGCTCTTAGTTTTTTTTAATTTGTCTTCATCTTTTTTTTGCTTCCCTTATAGCTTTTTCCACGATCTCCAAAACATTTCGTGAGATCAAAACTTTCTGCATCTTGATACTCTAGCTCTTGTTGTTGTTTTTTTGTGAGGTAAGAAACAACAAGTTGAAACCACATGTTAGCAATCTTCTTTGTCCTTTTTAAAGCCTTTTTCTTTGCATGCTGATTGCATTTCAATTTTGTATTGTTATCATCATATTTCTACATTTATTCTTAATTATTCTTTATTTAATATTGCTATTTAACCCTCTTTTTATTATACTGTGTAGTTACTTAAATGAGAAGATAAAAAAATACAAGAAACTTCTATTTTATCCCTAATCCTATTTAAATTTGGATTTTAATTTAAATCAATTTGAAATCAAGAAGAGAAAAAGATATATCATCATCTTCACAATTTAAATTCAAAATCAGAAGATATATTTCTAACAGATGGATTAGATAAAGCTAATTCTAATTGGAGATAAAAATAGTTCAAATTAAATGGTGTTCAAAATCAATTCAGACTTAGATTCTAACTAAACACCTCTTAGTATCCATATCATAACTTTCACTACAAATATTCAAATCTGATAATTCAAAATGCTACAGAAAGAGGATTTAAAGGGTTATAATTCTTATATTGATCACTTTATTCAATTCAGCGATCATCATGCCAGCTTGCCGCAGAATAATTTAAAATTGAATTCCCATATTGAATTAGGATTGAGTTAAACATCTTAATTTCTATCTTATTATGATTGGTTTTGAAGCCTATTTAAAGAGCTAAAATCTTTTATAAAAAGGTATCTCCACTTCAGAAATCATAACTTAGGATTTTTCTTTAACTTCTCTTTCAAATTTTTTTTGTAATTTTAGGGTTTAGTTCTAATTCAAGTTTTATAAAGAAAGAGGAGGCTTTTATTGTTAATGTTGTCACCTTCAATTACAAGAGCCTCTCCTCAATTTATCCGCGTAGTAAGGACTAGACGGGTCGATCCACAAGGAAGGATGTGATGGAATCTTTTCGAAACGAATTCTCTAACAAATGCTTGGAGAAAAGAATATTGATTGTAAGAAAAGATTTTAATTAAGTAAAAGAGATTATAGTCTACTAATCATCTACCACAACCAAGTATTAGTCTAAGAGGGAAGAACATCATATTGAAGTCATAAAAATCTACCATAGGGTTTTGATTGAGAATCAAGTAAGATGAGTAAAATATTATAAACCTAATTAGAGTACACTAATTGTAATTAAACTTTAGTTCATCCTAATTTCTAAGCATAACATAAGAAAAGTCTTTTAAACCTAACAAGATGCTATCAAAGTTTCTAAATATGAAATAAGAATAATCATGAAAAAATGCCACCTAATTTAATCCAACTTAATTAATTAATCATCTTCAAGAAATATTAATTCAATCGTAGGGTTTCTATTAAGCAATGGATTTCAATCAGTTCATCTTTTAGACTAAACTTAGTTAAAACTCAAGTTTCTAACTTTGTCTCTTCAATATTAATATCATTTATCGTGATATGAATAATGTTCGGTCGGCTCGGCGTCGATTGACTGTGATATGATCCGTTGAAGGAAGAAGTTCTTATTTAGCGCTCTTCCAAACATCTTTGATCTCGAAGCTTTGATCATAGTTGTAATGTTAACCTAATCATAAGGAGAGTAACAAGGCTAAAACTGAAGTTTCTAATTTTATCTCTTCAATATTGACATCATGCATCGTGATGTCAATCATGTTCGGTCAGCTCGGCGTCGATCGACTGTGATGTAATCTGTTGAAGGAAGAAGTTCTTCTTTGGCGCTCTTCCAAATATCTTGGATCTCAAAGATTTGATCAGAGATGTAATGTTAACCTGATCACCAAGAGAGTGATAAGGCTAAAACTGAAGTTTCTAACTTTGTCTCTTCAATATTAACATCATGCATCGTTATGTCAATAATGTTCGGTCGGCTCGGCGTCGATCGATCGTGATGTGATCTGTTGAAGGAAGGAGTTCTTCTTTGGCGCTCTTCCAAACATCTTGGGTCTCGAAGCTTTGATCAGAGGTGTAATATTAACTTGATCATGAAGAGAGTGAGAAGGCTAAAACTGAAGTTTTTAACTTTATCTCTTCAATATTAACATCATGCATGATGATGTCAATAATGTTCGGTCGGCTCGGCGTCGATCGACCGTGATGTAATCCGTTAAAGGAAAAAGTTCTTCTTTGATGTGATCTATTGAAGGAAGAAGTTCTTCTTTAGCGCTCTTCCAAACATCTGGGATCTCGAAGCTTTGATCAGAGGTGTAATGTTAGCCTGATCATGAGAAGAGTGACAAAGCTAAAACTGAAGTTTCTAACTTTGTCTCTTCCATATTAACATCATGCATCGTGATATCAATAATGTTTCAATGATGTGATCCATTGAAGGAAGAAGTTCTTTTTTGGCGCTCTTCCAAACATCTTGGATCTCGAAGCTTTGATCAGAGGTGTAATGTTAACCTGATCATGAGGAGAGTGACAAGGCTAAAACTGAAATTTCTAGCTTTATCTCTTCAATATTAACATCATGCATCATGATGTCAATAATATTCGATCGGCTCAGCATCGGTCGACCATGATGTGATCCGTTGAAGGATAAAGTTCTTCTTTAGTGCTCTTCCAACATCTTTGATCTCAAAGCTTTAATGAGAGGTGTAATGTTAACCTGATTATAAGGAGTGACAAGACTAAAACCGAAGTTTCTAACTTTGTCTCTTCAATATTAACATCATGCATCGTGATGTCAATAATGTTCGGTCGGCTCAGCATTGATCGACCATGATGTGATCCATTAAAAGAAGAGTTCTTCTTTGGCGCTCTTCCAAACATCTTGGATCTCGAAGCTTTGATCAGAGGTGTAATGTTAACCTGATCACGAGGAGAGTGACAAGGCTAAAATTGAAGTTTCTAACTTTGTCTTTTCAATATAACATCATGCATTATGATAGTAATAATGTTCAGTTGGCTCGGCGCCGATCGACCGTGATTTGATCCGTTGAAGAAAGAAGTTCTTCTTTTGTGCTCGTCCAAACATCTTGGATCTCGAAGCTTTGATCAGAGTGTAATGTTAACCTGATCATGAGAAGAGTCCCTCTAAGGAAAGTATTGAAATCACACGTAGAGGGGGGGTGAATAGGTGTAATGCTAATCAATGCACAATCTAAAAATGAATGATGTAATGATCACTCAAAGCAAGATTAGAAGCCGGATATCCCGTGAAGGGCTCTGAACTCCTTCCTCGTGATTCCTCTAAATAAGAGTTTGAGATGCGCAATGCAATCTTATTGTGAGAGTATAAATCGACAATATAAGAATGAATGAATAGAAAGTAAGAGAAACAAGTAAACAAATCGCAAACACAGATCTATTTTAAGGTTCGAGCATCCAGCTTTACGTCCCCGCCTTCAGCCAGAAGGATTTCCGATCCACTAGAATTTTCACAAAGGATTACAATTACTAGGGGGTACCTAACTCCTCAATCACACTCCTCTAGTCTAGAGATAGTGTAGCCACAAGTACAATAATCACTTGGTGATCAAAAGACCACAAACTTTCTTTTGAAAAACTTTTCTTTACAAAACCATTGAGAATAGTATGTAGATTGAAGCTCAAGGTTTGTAAGTGAAAATGAAACAAATTAGAAGAAAGATTTGATTCAAAAACTTCAGAAATAAATCAGAGATTAGAGCACAAAAACTGAGAGTAAAAACTTCTTTTAAGAATACTCAAACTTTGAAATCTTTGCAATAGTTGTTGTAATTCTCCTCAACCCCAACCACTCCTATTTATAGGATTAAGGTAGGGATCAAAGGATAAATGTCTGTTTTGACTAATCAGGAATAATATGACCAAAATCCAGCCTAAAATCACGTTTTAAGATTAAAATAACGTTTTAAAATAGGTTTAAAAAACTAGCCGTTTGGCCAGAAAAGCCAAGCACGGTCGACTGGCCGGTCGACTAGTTTTTTGAAAATTATGACTGTTGGCTGACTCCGGTCGACCGCCCGGTCGATCATCCCAAACCGAGAGTTTAGGTCAGTCAGTCGGTCAACCGTCATTGGGTCCGGTCGACTGCCCGGTCAACCGGGTAACGTGCACACATGCACACCCCCATGGGTCAGAACTGCGGTCGACCGCGCGGTCGACCGTTCTGACCTGTAACAGATCCGGTCGACCGCCTGGTCGACCGCAACCAGTCATAAACTGAAAAACAGTTAGAAATATAATTTGAAGACATGTTATTTTCAAAGGAGTTTTTGTAAAGGCTTTGTAAAATACAATAAGCTAAGTATGCATATACTGAAATAGGACTTATAGTATTTTAACAAGAGTCAAAAATAATCTTTTGAAAAACACGTGCAATTTTGTGTGTGTAGGGGATTTGAGCTTCAATACTATATACTATTCTTTAATAAACTAACAACATAAAGATCCATAGGAGGAGTCTCTGAACTGTGTTGCCGAGCTAGAGTCTCTTATCCTATGAGAGAGTCCTCTTGAGCCATCAACCTTGTAACATGCTTGAGAATGCTTGAGCCATCAAGACTTTACGTTCCTAAAAATCATTTTAGAACCTCTATTAGTACCAAGTAGATTTTATATGGTTTGTTATCATCAAAACACATAAAATAGAGAGTGTAACCTTTGGCCAGCAAGTATTTCTTCAAGAATCTGCTGTTGATCAACATCATGAGCGTATCGCCGTTCAGAGTTATAAGGCGGTATGCTCCATTTGAGCAAGCTGACTCTACACAAATGGTCTTTCCCATCTGTGTTGAAATTTCTTTTTTGTCGTATGTGTCGTAACCATAGGTTTTTCTGACAGCTAAGACAAGGTCCCCTTTCTTGAAAATCTGTTCTCAGACTTTCTTATTGAAAGCTCTGGAATTCAAGCTTGATAGAGCTCGATTTATTGTGGGGCTTGTAGACATTTGTCGTCTAAAGCTTCACACTCTTGGAGGCTCAATCGATACTTCTCTTTGTCCGTCATCCTGGTTGTCAAGGTAACTCAGAGGATGAAATTTGGATCTCCAGTGGAAGCACAGCTTCACATTCGTACACCAAGGAAAACGGTGTGGCTTCTATCGGAGTTCTCACCATTGTGCAGTAAGCCGATAAGCATCCCCCTAATTTATCATCCCCGTCACATTGAATTTTTGAGACAATTTCTTGAGAAGTTTTTCAATAGTTTTGTTAAAAGCTTCTGCAAGACCGTTGGCAGCTGGATAGTATGCCGTTGATGACACACATTAGATTCTGAATCTATTACAGAACCTTTTGTTGGCCCAGAGGCCCTTCACTCTAGTTTTGATGATGATTAACTCATGTAGTTATAGTTTACTAATAATCTTGTGATATTTAGTTTTAGATATTTGATCAAGATATAAGTAGGTGATTAGCTTCAACAAAGGAGTTTTGGAGCTTTCACATGTTGATTCAAGAGCTCGAATTTATTTTGATGAAAATTAAATTTTTCTATGATTTTTATATTCTTTTAATTTCATATTGAGCTTCATCGCCTATTTCCATGATTCTTACACTCATATTATTCTTGTTCACTCATGATTATTGTTTTCATGAGCATTATATATGCTTTATAGACTTTGAATGTCGATGATCGTGTGACTTACATATTTTTCATGGAATATATTCATATTTTATTTCTTACTTAAAGGATTTCGCACTAGTCTTCAAATATTATCTTCAAATTAGTCAATATTCTTCAAATTGGTAGAGTTTTCAAACATGTTAAACAATTTTCAAATCCTATTTTAGAAAACCCCATCAACCCAAGGGTGGATGGATGGGCGACCATGCCTTATATGCTTAAATTGAAAATCTATTTAAACATATGCAAGAAAGGGAGGTATTTATGAGTTATACATTTGATCCTCACTGTATTTTTAATTGGTATCACAATTGATATTTTTTGTATACTCATATTTTATTTTTCTATATATGTATGCTTCAAACTTCAAATAGTATCAATTTCGATTGGTATTTACATTTTCATGTGTGTGTGTGTGTGTGTGTGTGTGTTTTGTGTGTTTTTGATTGTGCTTACTATATCTTTATATCTTAAAGCACAAATTATGTTTTATGCTAAGCTTGATTTACTCCTTAATTTCAATTATTTTTCAATTAGTATCTTATACAAGCTTATGCATTATTTTTCTTGATATTTCATAAAGGGGGAGAAAATTCATGTTTTATCTTTCAATTGGTATTTTTTAATCGATTTTATTTTCAATTGATATCTTACTCCCATTCTTTATGATGAAAAATACATTGTTTTGGTATATGCTAACATTTTTAATATTTGTATCATGTTTTATTTTAAATTGGTATCTATATTAATATGAGTTATGTTTACCTAAATTAATTTGGTTTTTACTTTCAATTGATTGTTACTTTCATTTGGTATCAAGATTTCCAATATATATTTCAATTGGTATCAAAACATATAATGTTTCATTTTCTATTGGTATCAAAGATTTACAAGACACTTTAAATTGATATCAAGATATTTTCAATTAGTATCTTATAGTATCTTAAAAATTTTTGTTTCCTTTCAATTGGTATCGTAAAACATTTTGTTTACTTTCAATTGGTATCACAAATTGGTATCATAATGTTTCGATGTATACCTTATCACAAATTAATATATTTTCAATTGGTATCACACTGTTTTGATATATATTGCTTATATGCAAGGGAATCTTAACATCTTTTCTATATATAGATTTATGTTGAGTGTATTTCATATTGAGGAGCTTGACCTCTCTTTGGTATGTAGTACACGTGTGTAGAGAGAGTTTCACATCTCCTTTTATACATTATATATTATGCTTTATGTGGTTAGGGTTTAGTCATCTCTTTTCATGTAAATGCATGTACGCAATGGGAGTTGAGTTAACATCTCTCCTCTTCATGAATGTATATCGCATATATCTCTTTATTTTGATTTGTCAAAAAGGAGGATTTTTTTGGTTTGTTTTTTGCCCCTTTGTTGATGATTAACAAAAAGGGGGAGAATGATTTTGAGTTTATATGCATGCTTAGAAACTGAGTTTATGCATGTTCTATTCTATACAATAAGAAAAGAGAGAAATTTGGAGTTTTATATATGCATGTTTATGCATGATTTCCTTGTTTTATACAAAAAGAGAGAAATTTTTTTTGAGAGTTTTTATGTATACTTGTTTATGTGATTTATATGCATGTTAATTTTTTTCAATTGGTATCAGAACATATATGTTTTTTATTTTCAATTGGTATCAGTGCATATATATTAATTTGTGTTATTTGTTTTATGTATACATTGAATATCTTTATTGTTTATTGCTATGCATGAGTTAAGGGGGAGCTTCTGTGAAGCTTAACTTTAATCCATGCATATATAACTCCATGAGTTTTGTCATCATCAAAAAGGGGAGATTGTTAGCCCAAAGGCCCTTCACTCTAGTTTTGAGATGATTAACTCATATAGTAATAGTTTACTAATAATCTTGTGATATTTAGTTCGAGATATTTGATCAAGATATTAGTAGGTGATTAGCTTCACAAAAGAGTTTTGGAGCTTTCACATGTTGATTCAAGAGCTAGAGCGTCAAGATTGCATCTAGTACTCAGTTGGAGTCAGGCTCGTTGGATCGCGTTTGGATTGAGTTGACTTGGAGACGGAGTTCTATAAGAAGACCTCAGTTTGTATTTAGTATGTTTACATCATTGTAAAGATTAGATAGTGTTGATATGCTCAAGTTCACATACACACACATGTTCAAATTTATTGGTTTTGCTTTTTCGGTTTAGCTGATTTCAAATTTCATGTCAAAAACATAGATATATATCGTTATATGTATATCGGATTCTATCCATATACAATATGCTTCAAAATTGTTTCAATATCATATTTTTGTAGTTGTACAAGTTTCTAAGAAAACGATTTTTCCATTTAAAAATTCAAGTTTTAGAAAATACCGATTTTGTGTTTAACAAATTTCAATATCACAAAAATGATTCAAATAGTTTGTAATACGTGTTGAATTTTAGTCATACATATTTGTATTTCAAAGATCATAAAAGAACTTATTTTTATAGAATTTATGTGTATTTTATGGGATTTTTAGAAGGCAAAGAGACAAGTTTTTAATCCCTTAAAGTTTGGACCTGGCCTTCTGCCAGTTGACCGGCCGGTCGACCGACGTGCACAAGCCAATGGGCTAGAAGACCGGTCGACCGGGTCAATCGACCACTAGAGAGTTTTGCTCTCTGGAAATGGCCCCAGTTGACCGGGCGGTCGACCGACAGAGAGCTGCTGCTCTCTGTATCCAGTCCCGGTCGATCGGGTGGTCGACCGGTAGCTCAACGGTCAAAAAAATGACCATTGACTGATCGACCGGACGGTCGACTAGAAGGTCATTTCTAACTTTTCCTGGCTGCCAACGGGCAGAATTTTGAGAGGGTATAAATAACCATCTCTTGAGCTGGTTTATTTATGATTTTAGAGAGCAAAAATTTCCTATCTTCTAAGTGTTTAACAGCAAGTTTTTAAAAGCGTTTTGGGCTTAAAGATTTAATCTTTATTTGTTTTAACAAGGGTTGGAAAATTCAAAGAAAAAGAGAAGTCTTTGGGAATTGTTTTGTTCTTCATTTCTATTTAAATCCTAGAAGTTTTCTCAAGTATTTTCTTTGTGATTTTGATTTCTAAACTCTTTATTTTCTCACACCTGAATTATCTATCATCCTATCTATTAGGATCTTGTTTTGTGAGAAAAATTGGTTTGTAGTCTTTGAGATCACCATGAGTTGTAACCTTCCTTGTATTCGTTGGTATCCCTCTAGTGAGAGGTGATTGTGGAGGTTGAGTTTAGTTTGGTCGGTATCCCTCTAAGTGTAGAGGTGATTGTTAGAGAGTTGGCTTTGTGCCTTTCCCTCTAAGTGTAGAGGAAGTTGTGCAATTGGGTTTGTTGTTCCCTCTTAATGAAGAGGTGATTGTTGGAGTGTTGGCTTTGAGCCTTATCCCTCTAGTGAGAGGTTGATTGTTGTTTGGCTAAGTGTCTATCCCTCTAAGTGTAGAGTTGATTGTTGTTGTGCCTTGCCTCTTCTGAAGAGGTTATGTTGTTGGAGAGAGGAGTTGTGTACTCCAAAGTTGTATTACCCAAAACCTCAGTGGAGGTTGCCTGTGTGGGAAGTCCTGTGTGGACGATATAGTAGAAATCCTTCTGTGTGAAAGTGGGGACGTAGATCAGTGGCTCGAACCTCAAAACATATCTTATTGTCTACGATTGATCCACTATCTCTAAACTCTCTCTCTCTCTCTCTTATATTGTATCTTGCATTGCATCATATTCATATCATATATATGCTTGGTATTATTTGTGTGCCTCACTTGTGTTGAACTAAGAGAGCTTTATATAGCACCTTAACTCTTATTTAGAGGAATAGAGAGGAGATAGTCCAGAACCCTTCACCGGAAATTCGGCTACACTCTTTAGTTACACTAAGTGTGTTGCAATTTATTTTTAATTCCGCATGATTTGTCATTAGATTAGCCTTACACCTATCCACCCCCTCTAGGTGTACTTTCACCTTTGGATTGCTTGGCTGATGATTGGGGTCCATTATCATGGATAATTTGTCAGGGTATATCGAGGCGGTAGAGCACGTGATGTTTGATGAACTTGATCACATTTGGCGTCTTTACTTCCTTCAGGGGAATAGCTTCTTCCCATTTAGAGAAGTAATCTACTATTGCCAAGATGAAGCGATGTCTTTTGGATGTTGGAGAACTGATGCGTCCAATAACATTCATTCCCCATATCCCAAATGGCCATGAAGCGGTCGTCGGATGAAGATTTTTCGGTGCTTGATAGACGAAGTCACCGTGGATCTGAAGGGATGGCATCACTTAGCATAGGCGATGGCGTCAGGGATCATCTTCGACCAATAGTAGCTAAGTCTTCTAAGCCAATCTTCGAGCATAGGTCCAGGTTGGTGAGCTCTGCACATATTGTCATGAGCTTCTTTGAGTGCCTCATGTGCCTCTTTGGGTAAAAGGCATCAGAGTAAGATTCCATCGTATGATCCGTGATACAACGTTCGCATGATCGCATTGTAATAGAATCGAGGAGATTTCCTTCTGATGGTAACTGCCTCCTTAGGGTCATCAGGCAATATACCGTACAAGAAAAAGTCAATGTGAGAGAATTGCCAGTCCCTAGGTTCGAGACTTGTCGAAGTCTCAAGAACCTCATTAACTTGAAGGTCTCCTCTCAGAGTTGTATTTTCTTCAAAGGCAAATTTGTAACAGTACAAGTCACGACTGTAGACAAGCACTCTCTCTATGGCTCCAGCTAGAAGGGCCAATGAAGCAGCGAGGGACACCAATGCGACTGCATGCTCATTTTGCTGACATGGTACATGGTTAATGTAGAAGTTTTTAAACTTCTTGCCATGTCAATAGTCACGTTGTGATATGGTACGAAGTCTTCATGTTAGACTTTGTACTCTCCGCGAACTTGGTTGACGATGAACTTTGAGTCACCGTACGATTTGAGATTTTTGACTCCAATCTCTTCAGCAAGTTGCATCCTGATCAAGAGAGCGTTGTGTTCCAAGATATTATTGGAACACGACTTAGTTAATGAGAATGCACGAGGGATCATATAATTATGTGGGGAGATGAGTACTACCCCCACACCTGCGACGATGCTTCCCTCGGGACTTGTCCTTGACGCTCCGTCAAAGAATAGTTGCCACACTTGTTCTTCTGAGAAAATGTTGATCAGGTTAACTTCTGTAATCTTGTCTGGGAGATCATCATAAAGTTTTGAAGTTCCTGTAACTGGATGATCGGCCATGAAATCTGCCATAACTGGCCATTTGATTGCCTTTTGTGGCATGAATTGCATCTCGTATTATGAAAGCAATATGGTCCATTTCGCTAACCTACAATTCAGCGAAGATGGTCTTGTCATGAGTAATCACAAGGGATTAACTCTGGAGATGACATGAATGCATTGCCCTGTAAGGTAGTGTCGCATGTTCTGGACAGTGAAGATTAACGCTAAGCATTCCTTCTCAATTGGGTTGTAATGGTGTTCCGCCCTAATCATTGTTCTATTTAAATAGCATGTTTGTGCTTTTGATTATTGTTTTGAGCTAGTAAAGCTCCCAAGGAATGATCCATCGCTCGAGCATATAACAAGAAAGGTTTTCCTGATACTGAGCTACCAGCACGGGCGAGTATGTGAGATACTCCTTGATCTCTTTGAATGCTTCTTGGCAAGCATTGTCCCAGATGAATGAGACTCCCCTTGTTCATTAACTTGGTGAAGGGTTGGCATCGTCTTGAAAGATTTGATATAAATCTTCAGATATATGCCAATTATCCCTGTAGGCCTCTG
Source organism: Agave tequilana (assembly GCA_038442645.1). Taxonomy (NCBI): domain Eukaryota; kingdom Viridiplantae; phylum Streptophyta; class Magnoliopsida; order Asparagales; family Asparagaceae; genus Agave; species Agave tequilana. Next base: position 39,099 of record JAVJIF010023225.1, read on the forward strand.
AATTCTTTAAGATTTTTCAGAGGTTGAATTTCTTGGATGGCACGGATCTTCTCTGGATCTAGGTGAATTCCTTTGGATGTAACGACAAATCCAAGGAATTTGCCATTGGCTCCCCCCAAGAAGAACTTGATTGAGTTCATCTTCTACTAGTGAGCCCGCATCATGTCGAACATTCTCTTCAGGTCTGTGAGGTGGTTGCCTTTGTCACGGCTTTTCATAATGATGTCGTTGACATAGCATTCTATGGTCATAGTATATGCTCATAGAACATCGCGTTCATGGCGCGTTGATAGGTTGCACTAGTGTTCTTCAAGCCAAAGGGCATCAATGTGTAGCAGTATACTCCCAAAGGTATTCTGATAGATATGTGCTTTTCATCTTCAGGATTCATCTTTATTTGATTATACACTGAGAAGCCATCCATGAAAGACATTCTCTCAAAATCGCACGTATTGTCAATTATACGTCCGTGATCAGAGAGGAAATTCATCTTTTGGACAAGTGGCATTTAGATCACGAAAGTCGATACAAATCCGGATCTTTTCATTCTTCTTGAGAACAAAAATTATGTTGGCCACCCAATCAGGATGTTGCTCTTCCCTGATAAAAATAGAGTCTATAAGCTTCTTGACTTCTGATTCGATTGCTTCCATCATCTCGAGACGGAACCGTCGTTGTTGTTGTTTAACTGGCTTGGTGTCTGGATTGATGTTGAGACAATGCATAGCAATTTGAGGATCGAGCTTGGGCATGTCCTCATAATTCCAAACGAAGACATCTTTATACTCTTGTATGAGGTGTATCAAGTCTTCTTTCTCTGAAGGTGACAAGCTCTCGCTTATGAAAATGGGCTTGGGGTTAACTTTATCTCCAAGATTTATCTAAATCACTTTATCCTCAGTGGGCGATTCGCGTTTTTCAAAGCGTATATCCCGAAGAGTATTTAAGTGTTTCATCTATGGATTCGAGTCTGATTGGACTGATTTTTTAGATTTAAAGGTATCTTCTGTCATCTTCTAGATGGCTAGTTGATACCATGTTCACTAAGAGATTCTCAAAGATATCGCCAATGTTGATAGCTGATTCCCATAATGATGTGGCTGATGAGCTGTCATGATAGAGCTCTTCTTCAGACTCTGGATCTGACGAGATGGGTGTAGTTACATAGTCGAGTCCTCTTCAGGTCCTATGATAGTAATCGAGATCTTTGCCTTTCGATACAAATGAACGAAGTAGTGCTCGCTTTTCTTTGCCGAAATTAAGGCTCGATCCTTTGGTAAGGTCATATCCCATTCTTTCCATCATGTGACGTGATTTTTGTCTATAATGAAAGAGTTGTGGAGACTCAGAATTATCCTCCTGAGCTTTCACAAGCCATGGGCTTAGTTTTGATCCACCCAAATAGAATCGGCTTTTGGTTTTTTTGTTTGGCTGGTACTTCAAAGAGAACATTGTGTGCACCTCCAATCTTTTCGTGTATCAAAAGGGATGACTTTATTGGTGCATGCAATAATATTAAATCATTCATTGCTGACCAAGGATCACTGCCTACGTCAGTACTAATGTCTGACGATACAGAATCAGAAGTAAATACAGAAAAGTAAGCCAAATTTAAATCTTATTTGATAAACCACTCGCCTTCAACATTGGCGGTGGTATTGGAATTGAGCTCATAAATGCTCATTACAAGGGGATATATTTTTCAGAGGCACTCATCATCTTCTGGCTCTGTATCTGCTTCGTTGCCAGAGTCGGGTTGTGGATTCTCATCAATCTCAAGAGAATCCTAATAGAGGAGGGAATCAGTGAAGTAATTCTCAACCCATTTGAATGGATGCATTTCGATAATCAATGTTCACTTTTCCATCTTCATCGACATATTTCATTACTTAATGAAAAGTGATGGGTCAATGGAGTTGCGGTGAATCCAAAGTGGTCCCAGTTGCAGATTACATGAGGTGTCAACATCAATGACATAACATGTCACCTCAGATTTTAGGTCCCCAATTTGACACCTGAGTTTTATTTTTGCCATCGAGCGCGTACCATTGGCGTTGAAGCTATAGATGACTATCTGAGTGATGCTTAATCGGTGGATGGGAATTCCCAAATGCTGCATGACCGGCGGGGCATGATGCTCAATGAGGATCGTGGATCAACCTACATACGACTCACTTTAGATGATCTGATATACCCTGTGTAATACACAGGGTCTATTATGTTTCTCTTTAACTTGCATGTCTTATGGCGCGAAGTTGATGCAGGAAAACTACTTTGAGGTGTGGTGGTAATGGTTGTCGTCTTCCTCTGCGCATATAGCAGGAATCTGGGTCACATAAATCTCTGCATTTGTTAATGCTTCTCTTAAGGCATCTTGTAGATTTGGAAAGCCTTAAGAGCACATAAAGATTGATCTGAGCAGGGATGTTGTCTAGTTGAGCCATGACATCAAAACGGAAGGGAGTTAATGATCCCATACCGCCTTTCTGAAGAGCTTTAATAACCGAAGCTCTTTCTATTTTTTCACGGATGGCCTCGTGGACTGCTTAATTGCCTCCTCAGCTGGCTAAGGGGAGTCCACTATCGGTTTGCCGTACTGTTTCAATATGATTTGTTGGACTGAGTCTTTGATGTGGGAGGTGCACCTGTGTCAGCAGCAAAGGCGGACTCCTCATCTCCTGAGCTGGTGAGGGAACGATATCTTCTTTGGTTTCTCTTATAGAGATACCCACCAAATTGCTGGAGAATGCTTTGGTCTTGCCCTTGGACTTTCTGTTTGTGACAGTCATCCACTGCTGGCTTGAACAATGTCAGGGTGGACCCACATTCTCTCCTCTTGGAGTAGGCACAAGAATAAAGCCTTACTCCTTCTAGTTATGAGGATCAGTATTGATCACTCTTAGTTCCCTCTCAGGATGGGACCACTTCGGTTGGTGCTGGCGGGAGATATCAGCCGAATTGAATTGGTGATGAGGTTGTCATGTTGACTGTCACCTTCTTCTATTCTGGACGGAGCTTCAATACCTTCGCATCGATTAGAGCCTTAAGAACATCTTCAAAGATGTAGCAGTTTTTGGTAGGGTGCCCTAGCATCCTGTGATATAAACAATAGTTAGGATACTAGTCTTCCGCATTGCTTCAGAACATCTAATCTCTAGTAATTTGAGTTTGCTATTCTTTTGGAGTAACTTGAGCAAAGAGACCACGTGCTCATCCTTGAAGGAGGTGATTTGACCTCCATTGCTAGAGTATCCCTTCTCCTGGGTCCTCGTCGCGTTAGTTTGTCAGGTCATGGTTTGCTGTCTCTGATCCGGGCGACAATTTACTCCGCCTGTTCGCTTGGCAGCATCGACTGCTTCCAAGTGCGACATTCTGCCACCCCCATTTGAGCGAGCAAGAGAGTTTGCAGATTATGATCACACGTCTCGACCAATGTGGACTGGGTTATGTCGCTGGTCAACGGAGTTTCATGCTCTGAAATCTTTCAACGAAAGTTTTAATGGACTCTCCCTTCTTTTGCTTGGCCGCAAGGAGAGTTGGCACTGAAATTTCTGTATCGTCTTCAAAGAAACGAGTCAGAAACAATTTCTCAAGGTCGGACCATGTCTTGATTGAGCTGGTAGGAAGTTTCATGAATCATTCAAAGGCGACCCCTTTAAGAGTGTCAAGAAATAAATGAGCCATGATAGCATCGTTCGATACTACATTCTCAGTTTCGGATGTAAAGTAGATATGTGTTAGTTCGGTGACCCTTTATCGTCAAAAAAATGGAGGGTCGATGCCTTGAATTTTGGGAGGATAGGGAGCCATATCCCACTCTACTGGGTAGGGTCGGATTATTCCTACATCTTGGAGACCATCTAGTTTGCAAGGGCCTTAAGGCGTTGCTCCAATTTGTTCATCCTTTTAGAATGATTACTTTCATTCTCTGATTATCCTCTTCTTCAGATGAAGATTTAGGTGGCTCAGAATTAAAATGCTCTTCACTCTCAACATTTGTAGAAGATGAGCTCTCCCCTCTTTTCATTTGCCCTTGGACTTCTTCGAGGGTGTTTTACCCTTCGGTTTCTTTTTCTCCTTTTGTGACAGCATCTGTGATTGCAAAATCAAAGAGATAAGAGAATTACCGTGTAGCTTTGGACTAATGGGTCGTGTCCACGAGGAGGAATGCGATAGAAGCATTTCGGTATTTTATTTAGAAAGCTAAGAATGGTATTAGTTTTTTTTTAGTTGAAAAGAGAATGGAAAGAAGGGATATGATTAAAAGAGAAATTGCAAATTTGGAGAAGGCTTTCGACAAAGTGATTTTAAAAATCTTTGAAAAGTGATTTGTTGTTTTTGATATAAGAAGAAGAAGATCTGGGCCCACTATCTCACTGCTCAACAATGTGTTCTTCTATTAAAATCCTTAGTGCCTCAACTTGATCACAGGCAAAAACTTAAGATTCATTTTAGAAAGTTTTAAGCAAAGCACATAAGATAGTTGGATAAGTTAACTCTTTTCTTTAAGAAATCGTCTTGAATTGAATGTTAAATCATCAAGTGGTCAAGTATGAGATAAAAAGTTCAAGAGATATTTTTAAAAGAAGTAGAAGTTTAAATATCTAAATCCATCCTCATGTGCCTTCAAGAACACTTTCAACAAGAAAGGCTTAGTTTAGGCATGCAAATGATTCATTGGGTCTTTTCATCAAAATCATTCAAAAAGAAGAGGAATCGAAGAGAGAGCAATAGTGATCCCAGAAAATAAAATTAGCTACTCATGAAAAAAAATAAAGATACATGTACATAAAGCTAGACATACCGTGAATTGGAGTGGAAGAAGATAAAGCTAGACCCTTTTATTGCTGTTACTTCAATCTTCAAATTACAAGCACTCAATTCCTCTCTCTCACTGGTATTTGATCTGAACTACAAATTATAAAATAAAGTTACAACTTCTATACTATCTAACAAAGAGCCTAAACCTTAAAGAATAAATAAAAATTCTAATCCTAGTCTTCGCCCCCTTCTTCTCTGTTGAAAATGGTATTTATAGGGAAAAACCAGAGGGGAGAGGTTGTGGGAAGATTGGAGGAGCAAACGCACCCCCCAATAGAATCAACAAGGCCACGAAAATGCGGCAGGGCCACATTTTTGTGGCCCTGGTATGGCCAGGTGGCCACACCTAAGTGGTGGAACTCCCTGGTTTGGTGGTTCTCCTATATCTTCTGCTGGTTTTTCGTTTCAGCTCCAGGATTTGGACAAAACAGCCTTTGATTGTTGGCTTCAACCACTTGATTGGGAAGATTCATTTCAATCAGTTTTCAACCTCTCTGATTTGCCAAGATCTTCCCTGATTACCTAATTTCGAATTTATTTTGAATTAAATCAGAAATTGATGGGCTTTTGGACTTGTTTCTCTTTTCTTTCTTTTAGCAATGGGACGATATTTAACAAAGAATAAAGACTTATTAATACGATTTATTAGATAAAAAGTATGGTAATGTGATAGTGTTATGCAATATATGTGACTGATCACACCCCCACACTTATCTTTTGCTCGCCCTCGAGCAAACATCAAAACTAATTCTAATCAATTATTAGACCACTTTCGCAGGTTACTCGATTGCACTGAGCATGTGCAATAAGCCGCTAAACCTCTAGGTTACCCCTAGAGGATGAGTTTTGTCTCATGAGGATTTTCAGTGGATTGCACCTATAAAATCCATAAAGAAAGAGAAAAAATATTAGTATTTTCGAAAAGCATTTTGAAAAGAGAAAATATTTGAAGTATATTTGTGAGAGTTTAAGTAATCTATAAGTTATAGGAATATCAAAATTTTCATTCCTAAACTTAGTCTCTATTCAAAAACATGTCATCAATCAAAGTAAGAAGTCAAATTGTATTTATCATCTAGTCTATTACTTTATCCTGAGTCATATGCACTATCGTGACTGTGAAGTTTGACTAAGGGTTCTTTAACATTAACTCCTATGCCTTATTATATTTATTTTTAGTGGTATTTATTTCTTAATTCTATTAGTCTTTCTAATCTGCCCATGTAACGAGCCTTTAGTCGGTGACACCCAAACCGGACAGTTTTAGGGCACCAGGTGAGAAAACACTCCTAAGGACTTAAACACTCAAGCAGATAAGGCCATGAAACTAAGGTTTTTATTTATAAAATGTACCCTTTTGGGCATGAATACTAATGCTTCATGAGGCACAAATACCTCGCTTAATCAGAGGATTTATATATATTTTTTTATTATTTTTTTAAACTTATCTAATTATCTTTTGCATAAATACCAAGGCTTGCTTAGGCCAAAACACCTAGCTAATCAATAATTAGATTTGTTTATTTTTTTTACATATATAGTTTTTTTCTCTTTTTTTTTATAAGGCATAAGAGTCTTTGTTTTTGAACCCTAAGTGTGTAAGTGTATAAAGTGTGCATATTTCATCAAGGTAAAGATTTAGACTAAACTACTTTCACAAATTTTCTTCCTAACCCTAAAAATCAAACAAGTCATCTTATTTTGACCAAGTGTAAGAAATCCTAATTATGATTTTTTTATTCCTTAAAATTGACTTAATTTCTTACAAAATATATCAAAATATTATTCTTACCTTTCAAAAAGTTTTTTTATTTTTATTTATTATTTATATTTTTCTTTGTTTTCTACTTTTTTTTAAAGTTTATATTAGTCATGTTAGAACCCTCCCCCACACTTATTTCATGCATTGTCCCCAATGTATGAAAGAAATGTATAGATGCATGAAATAAAATGGAAAAGA
>JAVJIF010023226.1:0-12500 GCA_038442645.1 Agave tequilana
CATTTTATATGCTGTTATAAAAGAAACAAAAAAGCCAGGCATAAAAAAACTGTGTCTCAAGTCCTCAACAATTGTTTTGTACAAAGATAAAAATGATGAGCTGAAAACATTATTATGACTGTTACATTGGCCTCCTTTTCAAATAATAATGTGCTCACATAATTTTCCCTGTATGCATCTATCCTGTTTTCTACAGGTCCCACCATCAGAAACTTTGGACCATTATGATTGTCCTATTGGCCATTGCTGGTCCTCTTCTCTCTGTGACCCTATGCTGTGATAATGATTGGAGTGAAGAAACTAGAATGCAGAGGGAAAAGGCATAGGGTATTCATTTTGTAGTTTGGATTCGTTCACGGATGCGTGCTTCTGCATCCCAAATTTTCTGCATGCCTGTAACATTATATTCCTAGTGCTTTTTTTTTTTTTATAGTTCTTTTGGTATTTTTCATTCAACCAGAGCTTGCTTGTGTTTCATTTGCAAAATTAGTTGATGAGCGGTTATTAATGTTTTCGAGTCAATGATACATGAGCAAATCTTCATGCGATCCACGTATGTTCTCTCTCGTATTAACTTTACCGTAAAAGGTACCATTTTGCATACAATTGGGGAGGTCGGGAAATCATCGTCGTGTACAAATTCGATGTAGAATACACATGTACTCTTTCTCCTCTCCAAAACAAAAAGAATACCCATGTACTCTTGGAGTCCATTGTACTTGTAATAAAACATAAGTAATAGATTATGGCAAGTGTATGTACAAATAAGACTAGGGTTTTACAAAACAAGGAGAAGCGAGATCTATAAGCCATCCATCAAAACGACTAGCATATATGAGATTATAGTAAATACATAGAAGAAAAGCATAAGAGACACAACGCTCTACGTGGTTAACTAAACTTGGTTTACATCTCGGAGAGATTCTAGAGAGTTCTTTGTAACCCTGGAGTACAAGGGAGTAATTAAAACACCGTGATTCGTTTTTTTTCTAATAAAAGAACAACATTGAGAGTTCACTTTACCAATATGAAACCATCATCGTTGACAACAAAGAAAAGTCTTTTTCTATAAAAACTCTGATTATTTACACCGAGCGCATTCTTTTAACATGATCTCTTCTTTGTTTCGCCCAATCCTCTTCAGAAACTCAGAGCCACCCCAAATCCTCACATGTTTGTTGAATTCTTTATTTCTTTTCTACTTATTCTTTCTTTTGTTCTTTTTTCCTTTTCCATTTTTTTAATTTTTTGGGTTTTTCTCTCTTTGAAATTGTCTCCAGTACCAAGTTGGTAAGTGGTCCTGCAATCAAAAGGGAAGTGAGTGAGTCAATGATGCTATTTTGGGTATCAGAGACCCGGCACGTTCTGAATGACAGATATAAATATTTATATTTGCAAAATATGCATTTATTGCAAAAAAAATTATTAAATGGGGTCCAACTGTCACGCCCCTGATACGAGGACCACCGGACAAGAAAGATACATTCCGTACGAGGAATCTCCACTGTTTAAATAAAAAAACTAAAATTAAAATATATTTTCAGTCTCGCTGTCAGCTGTCTGCAAAAATTACATCTCTCGTGTGTCCCTATCAAAAGGTTGGTCAAAGTCACGTTATTTTAGCCTCTGATGGCACACGTGTGGGGAGCATTCTCGATGGTGGTAAAAATTGCATATATATTTAATAACCAAATAAAAAGAAATTAGATATTCTCAGAATCTTCATAATCTGTGGAGTAACTAAATCTTTGGTTAGGTTTTGACTCATTAGGCTTCACACAGTTCTCCTCACAATGAAGCTCCATACGAAGAATCTCCATTCATGTTTGACCTGACCTTTCTGAGTTTGGATGCTTAAAATTAGGTTTTAAGTACCCGGATCTGAATATGATCAAAAAGTTGGTTTAAGTTTGTCTTTTGTTAGATCTTAGCTCTGTTGGTGGGTTAGAATCTTCCTGTGGATCTTACCAATTATAATGGATCCGCAAGTGGATCTTGTTGGATCTGACTTATTGTAGCCTCCATTTTTTAGGTTATAACTTGAGCTGTGATATCACTTGTTGGGAAAATTCCCGGTCCTATTTAGGAGTAGGACGGGCGTTAAATATAGACTAGAATCACCTCATTGCAGAAGCCCAAGATGGTAGATTTGGGTCCCAACTCATGGTATAATGTTTTCAATGTCGGGACTATATCTAACATGAATAACCCAACATTTTTGTGCTCTGATGATGGCAAGTTAATACTTTTTCTTTATTACATTTGTTAATGCTTCCACAATAGCAATAACTTTTGTTTGTTCTTGTTTTGAATACTGAAGTATTTCTGTAGGTTATCTCAGCTTGTACTCAGCCTCACTGGACACTGATACTATAGGTTACCTCTTGCCGAACAAGGACTACCTCGAGAAAGTATGAAATGACATGAACTTTGGGGAGGAATCTATCGTCATGAGCTATCGGTGGCCCTCGAAAGGCAAGTCAATACCAGTGCTATTCGACTCATTTGAATTTTTATCAAAACCAAAAAGAAGAAAAGTAGCAGAAGAAAAACATAAAAAAATGTAACTTTCAATTAAATGAAGTAATGATGAAAGAAGAGAAGAATACTTACACCAGTGTCACTCCCAGTACAGGTTTACTCGCATTTTCTCATGAAACTCTTCTCTTCTCTGAGTTACATAAATAAAAACAAAAATTATATTGAAAGAAAAACAAAATCCTAAACTAAATTAGAGTGAAAATCTAGCCTAAAATCTATCTCTGCTCCGTCGTCTCCTTAGGGCTTCAGAAATCTCAGTATTTATAGGCCAAATGGAAGAGTTGAAGAAGTAAGAAGATAGGGAGAGCAAACGCTCTCCCTTATCTCTTAATATATCTATGAAAACGTAGCTATCCGTGGTCTGGGTGTGGCTAGGTGGCCACACCTAGGGAGTGGTGATTCGCATTCTCCTGTTGGCTCCTTTTATACAAAGGGTTTTTCAGTTTTGGCTCTGAATTTGTCGATACTTTCATGGATCTTTAGCTAACCAAAATTGATTTATAGAAATCTGAATTTTAACCAGTTTTCATTTGGTATGATCTTCTATTTTGCTTTGATTTTCAGCTGATCTCCTTAATATTTTTTTCAATCCTTGATTTTCATTTAAATCATAATTTAAATGGGCTTTTGGGCTCGTTTCTTTTCCATTTCTTTTAGTAACGGCTTGCACAAAATCAAATGATAAATATGATTAAATAACAGAGTTTATTTGTAAATCACCTAGAGGGAGGGGGGGTGAATAGGTGATAAAGCTAATCTAGATTCTAAATGCGCTAAATGCGGAAGCTTAAAACAAATTTGCAACACACTTAATACAACACACAAGTGTAGCCGAATTCCCCGTGAAGGGTTCTGAACTAACTCCTCTTGATTCCCCTAAATATGGGTTGAGGTGCTATATGAAGCTCTTGTGGTTAAGTACAAGTGAGGCACACACACAAGCAACAAGCCAAGCATATAAGGATGATATAGCAATGTGTAAGATGCAAGGCAACACAAGCAATATGTATGATATGAATGAAGAATGCAATGCACAAAATAAAGAGAGAGAGGGTTAGAGAGACAATGGATCAAACGCTAACAACAAGATATGTTTCGAGGTTCGAGCCCCTAGCTCTACATCCCCGCCTTCACCGCAGTGAAGGATTTCCAATCCACTATCTCCCACCGAGGGAACCTCTACTGAAGAGGATTTGTTACAACAAAGGGAGTACCGAACTCCTCTCTCAAACACCACCTCACAACCGAGGGGTAGGCCCGTAGCCAATACAACAACCACAAACACCTCTACCGAAGAGGGTTACAAACCAAAACTCCACCTCTCACTAGAGGGAGCAAACCACAAGCCTCAACCTCTACCAAAGAGGGAGCAAACACAACCCAATACAACAACCTCAACCTCTACCAAAGAGGGAGCAACCAACAAATGAGGGTTTACAATAAGTGGTCTCTTTCAACCACAAACAATCTCTCCTTTCCACAAAACAAAGATCCTATAGAATAGGATAGAAGATATAGCTCAAGTGTGGAAGATAAGTGTTTGATCAAAGAAAATCTCTTGGAAAAAAACCAAATTGATATAGAAATGAAGAACAAGAAACCAATTCCCAAAAACCTATTTTCTTTGAAAATAACAAAACACTTAAAAACAAACAAGATGAATCTTTTTGCTCTTTAAACTCTTTTAAAAACTTCTTTTTAAAACCAGAGAATGGAGAAAATCAGCTCTAAAAATCTTGCTTAGAAACATGAAGAGATGGGGTATTTATAGCCCCAAAACAAAACTAGCCGTTAGGCTGATCTGGCAGCCTGACAGGCTACCGGTCGGCCGGCCCGACCGACCGCCAACGGTCAGAAAGGTGACCGTTGGGGCAACCCGGTCGACCGCCCGGCCGACCGTCCCTGTGACTGCCAAACGTGCACAAGCTTGTGCACGTCGGTCGACCGCAAGGGTCGACCGGTCCTTGGTACGGTCGACCCGTGCGGTCGGCCGTCCTGGCCTGTCAGCCACTGTTCTGGGACAGAAAACACATGTTAAAATATTTCTAAAAATTCTTTTAAGTCTTGTAAAAATACCCAAAAATAGTTTTATCATTTTGCATTGATATATAAACATGTGATAAAAATTTTAACTCAATTATCAAGCAATTTGAACTATTTTTGTGTCTTATCATTTTTACCAAAAACCAAAACATGTATTTTTATCAAACTTGGATTTTTCAATACATGAATAGGAAAGTCAAAATAAGTTTGTTTAAAAGTTAAGCATGCATGTATAGAATGAAACAACTATACATATATCAATTAAACTTGATTTGATCAACTATTCATGAAAACCAAAAACCAAACATGAAACGTGTGTGTATTGTGCACTTGAGCATATCAACTATACTAAGCTTTACACATGGATTTAAAACACACAAACCTAAACTAGGATACCTAAGTCTTTTGACGATCTCCATCTTCAAGTCGACTTGATCCCAAACCGTGATCCACAATTGTAAATGAGTAATCTTGAAGCTCGGGCATCGGAATCACCGTGTGAAGGCTTCCAAACTCATCTTGTTGAAGCTAATCACCAACTAATAACTTGATTAATGATCTGAAACTAAAATCACAAGATTATTAGTAAACATAACTACATGAGTTAATCATCATCAAAACTAGGGTGGAAGGCCTTTGGGCCAACAAACTCCCCCTTTTTGATGATGACAAAACTCATGGAGTTATATATGCATGGATTAAAGTTAAGCTTCAAAGAAGCTCCCCCTTAATTCATGCATAAAACAAATAAACATAAATATGCAATGAATGACAATGCATAATCATACATAAACAATAAATGGCTCTAGATACCAATGAAATGTTTAAAAACAAAACATGCTCTAGATACCAATTAAAATTAAACTAAAATTAAACTTAATATATGCAAAACATAAATATGCATATTAAACTCTCATATAATTCTCCCCTTTTTGTCAATCATCAACAAAAGGGTAAAAACCAAAACAAAACAAAATCTTCTCCCTTTTTGTTCGTAACAATGAATCAACAAAAGGTTGAAAACAAGAAAAACAATATTCTCCCCTTTTTAGTCTAAAACAAAAACAAAGTCAATAAGGGGTTACATTCAATTAAGATATCAATTAAAAATATGTCAAAGTAGAGCATCTTGATACCAATTGAAAGTAAACAAAAAATATTGATACCAATTTTAAGCAAAACATATGAAAATCTTGATACCAATTGAAATTAAACAAAATAAATTTTGAATTGTCTAAACAAAAATTTTGATACCAATTGTAAATAATTTTCATTTTGAACATATGATACCAATTTGAAATTTTCAATCCTAAAGTATGGGAGTGAAAAATAAATACTAATTGAAAGATGAGATACAACTTATCTCCCCCTTTATGAAATACCAAAAGAAACATTGCATAAGCTTGTATATGAATACCAATTGAAAACTGATCAATTGAAACAAAGTTGAAGCTCAAGCTTAGCAAAAACAAAATGTATATATGTATGAAAAAAAATAGATACCAATTGAGATTGATATTCTTGGAATTGAAAGCATACATACATACAAACATATATGAGTATACAAGAAAGGTCAAAATTGATACCAATTGAAAGAATTCAAAGATACCAATTGAAATAACAATAATGATCAAGTGTATACATCATATAACTACAACCCAATCATGGTTCAAGTTTTAAATGATTTTCATTTTAAAGCATTCATGAACATAACTCCCATCCAACCTCCGTAAAGGTAGGTGTTTTCAAAAATAGATTTGAAAATAAGTTTTGTTTGAAAAACTCTACCAAATGAAGAATATCGCAACTAGTTATAAGAAAAATTTGTAAACTAGTACGAAATCCTTCAAGTAAGGAATAAAACAAAAATATTTTTCATGAAACATGAAATCCACATGGCACTAAAACACTCAAAATCCATTAAGCTTAAACATACTCATGAAAAACACAATCATGAGAAACATTGTAAAAGAGGCGAGTGTGCAAGTGTTATGTAAAAATATAGTCATGAAAATTGGCAATTAAGCTTAATATTCCTTGAAACAAGAAAATCATCAAAAACTTATTTAATCTTCAAGGTATATGTATGTCCTATACAAACTAAAGTATACATACATATCCAAACACAACGAGTCCACAAAGATATATGCATGAAGGCACGTGGCTCAAAAGGATGTATATGTATAAACAATAATTTGGATAAAATGGACATATACATGAAGTTAAACATAAACACAAAAACATGAAACAAATTCAAAAATGGAATACAAGTTTAAAATGCATGAATCATCAAAACTAGACTATATTAGCACATCTAATGGGTTCAAATAAGCATTCAAGTACAAACATATATAGATTTATTTGTGGCCCACTATATGCACAAATATATATCTAGTCTTAATGAAAACTAACATTTAAACTAGTAATCAAGGCATGAAGCATTAAACAAGATAAAATTCATCATGATAAATAAAAACATGATTATTAAGAAAATTCACAAGTTATTAAACCTATGATAAAGATGATAGCTAAACAAACGGTGAGAACACAAAATAATAGTCCATATAAACATGGGTGTCTCAAATACTATACATGTGTATGTCAAGAGTCTAATAATCATGGCATTTTCATAATAATCAATAAACATCAAACATGCTATAAATGATAAACATGGAAAGCATGTAAACAATAATAAGAAGTTAGGAATCGTTACCAAAACCTAGAAGTCAACTTCCCTTGCCTCCAAAACATGGTGGTCTTCCCACCAAAACTTTCCTTGAAAGTGATGCATCCAATTGATTTCCATGAAGCTCGGAACGCATCCACTCCAAGGTACGACAACTCTCACGTCATGTGAGAGCCCACACCTACATCAAAAATATGAGGGGTGGTCTTTGGTACCCATATCCTTTTGGGTCCATGGGGGTTAGTATCATTCCTAACCCAAACAAAGTTATTGCTAAATTTGAAACATGTATACGATCATAGCAAAATTTAGCAAGGTGGCCCTTACGTCCACAATGTGTACAAGTATACACATGAGCATACATGTGATGGGTGTGTCCGTGAGGAGCATGTGTATGCCGTGGAGGGTGTGCATGAATAGATGAAACTTGTTTCTTTCGAAACAAAGTTTCCAAACGTGTATGACCCACTACACATTGGCTCAAAGTGGAGCCCAAACAATCAACACTCTTCTTAAGTATGGATATATCATTGTTAATCATAGAAGAAGTGCGGCATGCAATAGGTGAAGTGTGTGATACTACCCTAGCATGGCAAACATTTGCATCAATCTTATTTTGCAAAATATTATTTTTCTTTAAACAAATTTCTAAATCCTTAGAAATAGAAGCAATTTTCATTTTCAAAGAATTATTCTCTTTTACAACAAAATCAATTTTTGAAGTTAAAACTTCATTTTTCTTTAAAACATCATTAGAATCATTTTAGATTTTAAAAATTTATTTTCCTATAGAGCAAGGTCTAGTTGAGATCTCAATGAATCCCTTTCATTATAGACCTCAACCTTCTCTTGCAAAACACAATCAAGTTTAGAAGACAATTTTTCATTTTCTTTATTTAAAGCACAAGTCTTCTTTTTCAAAACTTTATATTTTTCAATTAATTTTTCACACACAATTGAAAGTTCTTCATTTAAAGCATGGGCATCATTTGAAGAACTAGCATCATCATCATCATCTAAGTGGGTTTCCGAGTGTACCTCAAGGGAGTCATTCCCTTGGACCATTAAGCATTGTGACTCGGAGTCTCCACTAGATTCCTCCTCTTGTTGGATTGGCATTTGAAGCTCGGAGGTGGTGGTTGTTATCAACTTGTTCCACACTGCAAAAGCGGAATCAAGATTAGAAACACTCATAAGATAATCTTTAGATAATGTGCTTCTAATGGCCTCAAGGGCTTGTGCATTGGCCCCTATATGATTGCGATCACCAAGATAACATCTCTTGGTAGCCACAAGAAAAACATGCAAACCTAGGGTCTTTAGGTACATGGACATTCTATACTTCCAAACAACAATGTTGGAAGGGTCAAAACTAGGTGGGGTCATGAAGTCCATGGTAAACTATATATGTGCAAACAAGCAAATACAAATGTAGATTAGCAAACAAAAGGATCTCACTCCTAGGATGTTAAGCCTAAGTATCAGGAGCGTTGGCTCTGATACCAATTGTAAATCACCTAGAGGGGGGTGAATAGGTGATAAAGCTAATCTAGATTCTAAATGCGCTAAATGCGGAAGCTTAAAACAAATTTGCAACACACTTAATACAATACACAAGTGTAGTCGAATTCCCCGTGAAGGGCTCTGGACTAACTCCTCTTAATTCCCCTAAATATGGGTTGAGGTGCTATATGAAGCTCTTGTGGTTAAGTACAAGTGAGGCACACACACAAGCAACAAGCCAAGCATATAAGGATGATATAGCAATGTGTAAGATGCAAGGCAACACAAGCAATATATATGATATGAATGAAGAATGCAATGCACAAAATAAAGAGAGAGAGAGAGGGTTAGAGAGACAATGGATCAAACGCTAACAACAAGATATGTTTCGAGGTTCGAGCCCCTAGCTCTACATCCCCGCCTTCACCACCGTGAAGGATTTTCAATCCACTATCTCCCACCGAGGGAACCTCTACCGAAGAGGATTTGTTACAACAAAGGGAGTACCGAACTCCTCTCTCAAACACCACCTCACAACCGAGGGGTAGGCCCGTAGCCAATACAACAACCACAAACACCTCTACCGAAGAGGGTTACAAACCAAAACTCCACCTCTCACTAGAGGGAGCAAACCACAAGCCTCAACCTCTACCAAAGAGGGAGCAAACACCAACCCAATACAACAACCTCAACCTCTACCAAAGAGGGAGCAACCAACAAATGAGGGTTTACAATAGGTGGTCTCTTTCAACCACAAACAATCTCTCCTTTCCACAAAACAAAGATCCTATAGAATAGGATAGAAGATATAGCTCAAGTGTGGAAGACAAGTGTTTTGATCAAAGAAAATCTCTTGGAAAAAATACCAAATTGATATAGAAATGAAGAACAAGAAACCAATTCCCAAAAACCTATTTCTTTGAAAATAACAAAACACTTTAAAACAAACAAGATGAATCTTTTGCTATTTAAACTCTTTTAAAAACTTCTTTTAAAACCAGAGAATGGGAGAAAATCAGCTCTAAAAATATTGCTTAGAAACATGAAGAGATGGGGGTATTTATAGCCCCAAAACAAAACTAGCCGTTAGGCTGATATGGCAGCCTGACAGGCTACCGGTCGGCCGGCCCGGCCGACCGCCAACGGTCAGAAATGTGACCGTTGGGGCAACCGGTCGACCGCCCGGCCGACCGAAATAAACAGAGAGCACTGCTCTTAGGTCCGGTCGGCCGCCCGACCGACCGTCCCTGTGACTGCCAAACATGCACAAGCTTGTGCACGTCGGTCGACCGCAAGGGTCGACCGGCCTTGGTACGGTCGACCCGTGCGGTCGGCCGTCCTGGCCTGTCAGCCACTGTTCTAGGACAGAAAACACATGTTAAAATATTTCTAAAAATTCTTTTAAGTCTTGTAAAAATACCCAAAAATAGTTTTATCATTTTGCATTGATATATAAACATGTGATAAAAATTTCAACTCAATTATCAAGCAATTTGAACTATTTTTGTGTCTTATCATTTTTACCAAAAACCAAAACATGTATTTTTATCAAACTTGGATTTTTCAATACATGAATAGGAAAGTCAAAATAAGTTTGTTTAAAAGTTAAGCATGCATGTATAGAATGAAACAACTATACATATATCAATTAAACTTGTTTTGATCAACTATTCATGAAAACCAAAAACCAAACATGAAACATGTGTGTATTGTGCACTTGAGCATATCAACTATACTAAGCTTTACACATGGATCTAAAACACACAAACCTAAACTAGGATACCTAAGTCTTCTTGACGATCTCCATCTTCAAGTCGACTTGATCCCAAACCGTGATCCACCGAGTGCAAATGAGTAATCTTGAAGCTCGGGCACCGGAATCACCGTGTGAAGGCTTCCAAACTCATCTTGTTGAAGCTAATCCCAACTAATAACTTGATTAATGATCTGAAACTAAAATCACAAGATTATTAGTAAACATAACTACATGAGTTAATCATCATCAAAACTAGGGTGGAAGGCCTTTGGGCCAACATTATTTTGTTGACCTAAAGGCCCATCACTCTAGTTTTGATGATGATTAACTCACGTAGTTATAGTACTAATGATCTTGTGCTCATTAAGTTTAAGATATTCAATCAAAATCTCAGTGTTTAGCTTCAACAAAAGATTTGAAGTCAAGTTTTAAAGTTAGCACGTGTTGATTCAAGAGCTCGCACTTCAAGATCACATCAAGTACTCAAGGATGGAGTCGTCGCTCTTTAAATCAAGTTTGGTTCAAGTCAAGATGGAGAAGAAGATTTCAAGAAGACCCAAGTGAAGTTTTTGTAAGTTTAAGATTTTTGTTTTAGGATAAAATATAAAAGATAAATTAGTTGTGAATTGCTCAAGCTCATACACACACACAAAAAATATTTCATAACTTTCATGTCAAATAGTTTTTGTTCTTGGAAAATTTAGTTTTGGTTTTGGTTTTGAGCTTCAAAGAATATATCTTTTATTTTTGAATAGATTTCATCAAAACAAGTTTATATGTGTATTAGATTTCATCCATATTCATTGATACTTCATATTATCTAGAAACTTATTTTGATGAGTTTATATTATGTGTTTATGTTTGTATTTATCAAAACTTATTTTGAGCTTATTGTCAAAAACAAGTATATTTTATCTACTATATGTATTGGATCATTTCCATACACACTATGTTTCAAATGTGTTTCAAATATCTTGTTGTTGTATTTGTACAGGTTTTGAAAAAAATCATTTTTTATTTAAAAGTTAGTTTTTAAAAAGTACAGTTTATGGTTTAAAGCTTAAATTTTTATGCCTCAAAAATAGTTCACATGTTTGTAATATGTGTTGATTTTTGATCACACATGTCTGTACTTCAAAGTATTTACATGAACTTATTTTTATGAAATTTATGAGATTTAATTGAATTTTAAGAGTTTTTACAAGTCCAAGTTTTAATCTTTAAATCCCTGAAAAATTTGGATCTGGGGCTGCTTGCGGTCGACCGGACGGTCGACGAGCCCAGATCGGTCAATCGAGTTGGTTGACCAACTGAGAGACGATAAGTCTCTGTCGACCGACCGGTCGACCGACAGAGCATGTCCTAGGGAGCTGTCGACCAGGCAGTCGACCGACAACCCCAACGGTCAAAAAAATTGACCATTGGCTGGTCAACTGTCCAGTCGACCGACAGGTCAAAACAGGCTTATAACGACTAGTTTTTTGAACCCCTATTTAAGGGGTCCTTTGGCCCCTGGGCAAGATTTTGAGAAGTATTTTTTAGAGCTATTTTCCTATCTTCCACAGAAGTTTTTCAATAAGTTTTTAGAGCTTCATTTTCATATCAAAAGAGAGTTTATCAAGATTATATCTCTTGACTTTATCAAAAGATTTTCTTAAGTTTTCTATCTCTTCATTCTATCTTATTTTCTCACACAAGCTTGAGCTTTTCCATTGCTATATCCATCCTATTGTGATTCTTGTATGTGAGAGTGTTTGTTTGTGATCAAGAAGTGATCACAAAGTTTTCATCTTTGTATTGAGGACAAGTTGGAGGTTGCAGCCTTAGCGAACTTGCGGGTTCGTGTGGTGTATTGTTCTTGCCAGAACAAGTGAGAGACTTACAGATCCAAGAGTTCTTGAGGGAGCTCATTGTAGGTGTTGCGACACCGAGTGATCTTTCGGGATCGTTTTTAGTGGAAATCCTTCATTG
>JAVJIF010023226.1:17500-40108 GCA_038442645.1 Agave tequilana
GCACGCCAGTTCTGCAGGATGGCCGGCCGACCGACCCGGTCGACCGTCCAGAGAGCTCTGCTCTCTGGAAAGGCCCCGGCCGACCGAGCGGTCGACCGGATAGAGAGTTGCTCTCTGTATCCTGGCTCGGTCGACCGATCGGTCGACTGATGGCTCAAACGGTCTGAAATATGACCGTTGGCCGGTCGACCGGGCGGTCGACGACAGGCCTGACAGAACCCCAACGGCTAGTTTTTCTGAGCCTATAAATTTGGGGGTTTGGGCATTGTTTTTCAACAAGATTTTCAAGTGGGTTTTCACCAGTTTTTCCTGAAACATTTAAAGGTTTTCCTCCACTTGATTTAGAGCTAATACTTCCAATCAAAAGGGGAGTTTTTATCAAGAGTGTTAAAAAGAGATTTCTTGAGTTTTCTTCCACCATTCTCATCCTTGTTTTCTCACACAACACTTGAGCCATCCATTGCTATATTGATCGGGGTGGAAACTAGCACTCAAAATGGGTATTATATGAAATCAATGAAAAGCTCGAATGTGCTTAGTATACCCTCGATACTTCCGTTATAGCATTGGCTCAACGGGTCGTATCCACAGGGAAGGGAGGCGATAGAAGCATTAACAGTCTCTAGTCACGTCAGATGTTAACAATTCTTCTATGTTGAAAGAATGAAAAAGAAAAGAAAATGAAAACAAGCATGTGGTAGGTGAGGAGAGCGATGAAAACGGCGATGTAAAAACCAAAAGAGAAGTGAAGAAGATGGAACAAGGTAAACTAAGAAGGCGATGAAAACACCGATAGAAAAATGAGAAAAGAATTTGGAAAACGATTTCTAAAACAAAGGTAAAAGAAAACTCATGGCTACTAACTACTAAGTACTCCACTAACCATACTAACATCTTCGAGATAGTTGCCTCACATTTTGATCCTCGGCCATCACAATCCTTATCTTCAAGAAGCAATACAAAGCATGGCTCATGGATGGTTCATAACAATCAAAACATTGCAACAAGAACAAGCAATTACAAGCATCACTCATTACACTACAAGCATGAAATAAAAGAGCATGAAATAAAAGAGAGTTAGCTTGGTTAGCAAGTTAGCAAGTTAGATGTTAGAATCCATCATCTTTGGCCATCAATGGCTCTTGTAAGAACAAGGCCTTGTAGAGGCAACCCGATTCATGTGGATTATCAAGTAAGTGGTTAGATGGTTAGTGGTTAGTAGTTAGATTGCCATGAGAAGAAAAAGTTAGCAAGAAATCATGTTAGAAGGTGAAGGAGATTACAATGGAGGAGAAAGGAGGCACCTTTACATAGAGTGTCACTCTCTATTACATCAATCCCTCTCAATCTCTCTCTCTATGAATTACTCAGCCCTACTACAATGATCTAAAAACAAAGAAAAGAAAATACAAGAAATGAAGAACACTCACCTACACTACTCCTAAAATCTGCACCTACTCCTAAAAACAAAGACTGCTTGCGCTCTGGCTCTCTGCAGGGCTATTTATAGGGCTCAGAAGGATCCAGAAGACAAGACGGGGCCACGCGTCGAAAATCGACGCGTGGCTCCCTAGGATTGCCGCGTTTTCCCAAGGATTGCCGTGGAAATGCGGCAATCCTAGGGAATCGTGTCTCTGGATTTCGTCCACGCGTTCGTCTGGCTTCTAGCTGCTTCCAGGTATATCCTATTTCTGGTACTTTCGCCCGAATATTCGTCTGACAGCTCAGGAGTCTAGGTACAATGCATGTTCTAGAAAATCCTTTGCTTGGCCTCCAAGTAATTGCGGGATTAATTAGCATAAATTGAGCTGAATTAGCCTTTTTTTCCATCTTTGCCCTCGGACTTTGGATTTACCTGCAATTAAGACCAAAACACGATTTAGACGACTATTTATTCATTAAAACTGTGAGAAATGCGATATAATAATGCAGAATTTGTAGACTAATCACACCCCCACACTTATTCTTTTGCTCGTCCCGAGCAAAACAAGAAAAGAAAAAACTATACTACAAGGGTTATTACACCACTTTCGCAGGTGACGCGATTGCACTGAGCGTGTGCAACAAGCCGTTAAACCTCTAGGTTACCCTAGAGGAGGAGTGTTGTCTCCTGAGGGTTTTCAGCGGATTGCACCCACAAAATCCATAAAGAAAGAAGACAAATGTTAGTGTTTTGAAAATACATTTGAAAGAGAGACATGTTTTCGAACTATTTTTGCAAAAATATAAGTGATCTTAGGTCATAAGTCCACCTATAATCATTCTTCCTTAAACTTAGTCTCTATGCAAGATCTGGTCTTCAATTAAGGTAAGAATTCAAAATTGGATTGAATATTTTATCTTTCATAAAACCTAGATAATATGCACATTGTGATAGTGAAGATTTTTGGGATTTCAACTCTAACCATCAAGCCATTTATTTATTTATATATATATTTTTATTTTTTATTATTTATTATTTTTTTTCTTCCCTTAGTTTAGGCTTTCTAGTTTACCCATGTAGCGAGCCTATAACCGATGACTCCCAAACCAGACGGTCTTAGGGCTCCAGATGAGAAAACATCCCTCGGGTTTAAGGTCTCGAGTAAAAAAGGCCACAAAATTAAAGGGGATTATTTTTTTGATCACCGTTAGGCGTGAATAATCATGCTTCTTGAGGCACAATTATCCAGCTTAATAAGTGATTTTTTATTATTATATTTTTTTATGGCTTTTTAGGTCTTTGTTTCCATCTCAAAAAATGTGTAAGTGTGAAGTGCATACTATCTAAGGCAAAAAATTCAAGATAAAAATATCTCCCCAATTTTTCTTACTTAGCCTATAATTTTAAATAAGATCCATTATTTCAACTAGGTTTAAGATGTCATAATTAAGGCTTCCTTATTTCCTAAGATCATCTTAATTTTCTTAAAAATAGATCAAACTTTGTCTCTTATTTCAAAAAGTTTTTAAAGAAAGAGAAAATTTCTATACAAAAGGGAAGATTTCTAAAAGAAGTGTAAAAGAAAGAAAATCTAAAAACTCTAAGTTAGTAAACCCTCCCCCACACTTATCTCATGCATTGTCCTCAATGCATCGTGATATATGTATGCATGAAACAAATAGAGAGGGAAGGAAAAAATTACCTCAAGGTGGTGGTTCCGGTGGCGGTCTGATTGGTCCACGAAATGTGGCCCAATCCTTGTTGCGTGGAGTCCAGAGGAACCCACCAGAAACCTCCATGATACAACCCACTAGAAAGATGTATGCATGTATATTTTTATTATAAATTTGACCCCATCCAATTTCCAAATTTTCAAATAATTTCTGAGTCAAATTTTTCAAAGCCCTTGTCCCAGAATGGAATGATTGATTTGGACTCAGGAAGCACGGGAACTAATACCGACTCAGAAAAATGACTCAAGTCAAGTAAAGGTTCGGGAGTCGAGATTGGTTCAGGAAGTGGGTCTAAATCAAGAAGATGAAGCTCAGGTCCACATTCATTCCCCATGATGGAATGTGACTTTCTAAGAGTGGTGATTCAAGTTCAGGAATGACAGGTATGAGAATCAAAACTGACTCTAAAATGTTGCTCAAATTGGGTAACAAAACAGGAGTCAATAGTGATTCGGGAATTTGAACAAGATCACAAATTGGAGGATCAAAGTTACATTCCTCATTCAGTTCAATTCCACAAAAGTGAGAACTTGCCAATTTATCAATGGGACTTTCAAAAGTATGAAATTGATCAAGTTCAATATGATCATCATGAATGATTGGTGATTCAATTTCACAATGGACTGGCACAGGATCCAATATTGACTCGGAAAAAGGATTGAAATCAGGTGAAGATACTGAGTCATAATTGAATCAGGAAGTAGAATTGAATCAATAATTTGAGGTTCATGATCATATTCATGCTCAAGTTCAATTTCAGGAAAAGGATAACTTGTCAAAATGTCAATGGGATTTGAAGTTTGGACAAGTTTAAGTGGGTGTGCTGAAATTGAATCTTGATTTCCAAAATGACAAGAGTCTTGAGTCATATCAATAAAGTTTGGCATAGCTGAATTGGTCAAAGGTTGATAAGATAGAGTTTCCTCATTCCTATAAATGCTAACCAATTGACTCAATTGTGTTTCCAATCTATTGACAGACTCTGCATGTGATCTTTGATATTGTAATATAGACTCCTCCAAGATTTCTATACTCTTTTCTAGACTTGATGTATCTCCAAGTGGTTGCTCTAGAATGGGAGTATAAGAATCTTGGTTTTGGAAATTTTGTGAATAATGTGAGTTAAAAATGTGTGGAGATTGAAGCTTGGACTCACACAAGTGTTCTTTACTCGTTTCTAAGGCAAATGGTTGTTCATTATAAGGAGATGGAACTGAGTATGACTCTTGAAGAGGTGGAATTGGAGAGGCCAATGTCTCTTGAAGTTGTTGCTCGGCCCTCTGTAGATTGGCTTCTAAACTCTTTAATAACTCAGATTTTTCTGCAATTGGTGGTTCAGAAAAAGGAGTATAAGAAGCTAAATCGGGGAATGAATATTGTGGATAAGGTTAATATGGTGGACAAGGAGGTTGAAAATTTGACTCGGGGTACGTGAATCCCCAATGACTCTGTGACGAGTTGAAATTATTTTGGAAATTATAGTCATAAGAATGTGGGTATGGGTTGTATTGATTCGGATAAGGCCAACCCAGTGTATTTGGTTGGTGCATATTAAAAAACGCCGGGTTGGAATTATCCGATCCAAATGGAGTTGGTGTAAAATATGGATTCATGTTCGGATTGAAAGAATTATTTTTGTTGAATGCCATTTCACACAAAAAATCACAAAAAAGAAAGAATCAAACAACAAACAAAAAGAAAACAAAAAATCAAAACCAAGCCAAGAGGAAGGTTGACCTAGACCTAGATGAAATGTCCCTAGGGGCCAACGTCTATTCAAATTTTATTAGGGCTTGGGTTGTGTGAGTGGAGAGATGATTTTTGGGCTAAGGAAGGGTGATTAAATCCCACCTTATCTTGTTTGGGTTTTGCCCTTAAATTCAATTCGTGCAAGTGTGCAATATAGACAAGAATATAACACAAAGCGATAAATCACCCACGTGTTTGTCCTATGCTATATGCAATGCCATATGTACATCTCCATCCAGATCACAACAACAGAACAAAATACAGTATATTGGAATTGAATTGACACGTGCCTAAATGCAAATGTCTAAACCGTTTTAAAGGCGTCCAAATACCATATTTTAGTTCTTTTATTTTTTTTGTGGTGTGTAGGCAAGCAAAGCAGAAATATAGCAGCACAAATCACTAGCTATTACAAGATACACATCCCAGAACAAACAATATACAGAATTATTGCACAATGGCCGCGGTGGCGCGGCAAAAGTCGCGGTTTCGCGGCTTTCCTTCCAAATCTGGGGCCCTACTTTCTAGAGCAGGGAGAGGCAAAATTAGTTTATGTACTGCAATGTTAAGCACCTGAAAATATTGCCCTGCACACTAAAACAGAGAAGACAAATGTTAACAAAAACGTGACATCAAAACCATTCTCTTCCCCGGCAACGGCGCCAAAAATTTGATCGGGGTGGAAAATAGCACTCAAAATGGGTATTATATGAAATCAATGAAAAGCTCGAATGTGCTTAGTATACCCTCGATACTTCCGTTATAGCATTGGCTCAACGGGTCGTATCCACAGGGAAGGGAGGCGATAGAAGCATTAACAGTCTCTAGTCACGTCAGATGTTAACAATTCTTCTATGTTGAAAGAATGAAAAAGAAAAAAAATGAAAACAAGCATGTGGTAGGTGAGGAGAGCGATGAAAACGGCGATGTAAAAAACAAAAGAGAAGTGAAGAAGATGGAACAAGGTAAACTAAGAAGGCGATGAAAACACCGATAGAAAAATGAGAAAAGAATTTGGAAAACGATTTCTAAAACAAAGGTAAAAGAAAACTCATGGCTACTAACTACTAAGTACTCCACTAACCATACTAACCTCTTCGAGATAGTTGCCTCACATTTTGATCCTCGGCCATCACAATCCTTATCTTCAAGAAGCAATACAAAGCATGGCTCATGGATGGTTCATAACAATCAAAACATTGCAACAAGAACAAGCAATTACAAGCATCACTCATTACACTACAAGCATGAAATAAAAGAGCATGAAAAAAAGAGAGTTAACTTGGTTAGCAAGTTAGCAAGTTAGCAAGTTAGATGTTAGAATTCATCATCTTTGGCCATCAATGGCTCTTGTAAGAACAAGGCCTTGTAGAGGCAACCCGATTCATGTGGATTATCAAGTAAGTGGTTAGATGGTAAGTGGTTAGTAGTTAGATTGCCATGAGAAGAAAAAGTTAGCAAGAAATCATGTTAGAAGGTGAAGGAGATTACAATGGAGGAGAAAGGAGGCACCTTTACATAGAGTGTCACTCTCTATTACATCAATCCCTCTCAATCTCTCTCTCTATGAATCACTCAGCCCTACTACAATGATCTAAAAACAAAGAAAAGAAAATACAAGAAATGAAGAACACTCACCTACACTACTCCTAAAATCTGCACCTACTCCTAAAAACGAAGACTGCTTGCGCTCTGGCTCTCTGCAGGGCTATTTATAGGGCTCAGAAGGATCCAGAAGACGAGACGGGGCCACACGTCGAAAATCAACGCGTGGCTCCCTAGGATTGCCGCGTTTTCCTAAGGATTGCCGTGGAAATGCGGCAATCCTAGGAAATCGTGTCTCTGGATTTCGTCAACGCGTTCGTCTGGCTTCTAGCTGCTTCCAGGTATATCCTATTTCTGGTACTTTCGCCCGAATATTCGTCTGACAGCTCAGGAGTCTAGGTACAATACATGTTCTAGAAAATCCTTTGCTTGGCCTCCAAGTAATTGCGGGATTAATTAGCATAAATTGAGCTGAATTTGCCTTTTTTTCCATCTTTGCCCTTGGACTTTGGATTTTCCTGCAATTAAGACCAAAACACGATTTAGACGACTATTTATTCATTAAAACTGTGAGAAATGCGATATAATAATGTAGAATTTGTAGACTAATCATATATCTACCTATAAGGATTTGTTGTGAGAGGATTTTAGGTGATCAAGAGTTATGATCACCAAAGTTCTACTTTGTTCCTTTGAGAAGGCGGACGGTTGTGTTCGCATTGTTTCGGGTCCTAGTGGGGACTCGATGTTTCGAGTTCGGGTGCGAACTCCTTATTTGAGGTGCGACCTCGACGAGCCGGTGGGCTTGCGGTGTGTACGGACTAGGGAGTCCGAGAGCTTGTAGGTGTTGCGGCACCGAGTGATCCGGTGGGATCGATTATAGTGGAAATCCTTCGTGTGTCGAAGGCGGGTGTTGGAACCTAACAAGTTCAAGATGTTCAAGCCTCTCAAATTGCAAGATTTTGATGATGGACAAACACTTCTACCTCATGATGATTGCTCTACTTCAGATGAAGATTATTGAAGATTTTGGGTGATTTTGGAAAGTTGTTGTGTAACTTAGAAAAATATGAAAAGCCTTGATAACTTACACAAAAATCCTTTCCTAGTCGACTTGCCCTATTGATATAGTCGACTAACCCAACTTAGTCGACTTGCCAAAAACCTCTAGTCGACTAGTCTATTCCAAAACCAAAATCCTAACTCTCTGTTGGACTCTGAATGCAAATTAGTCGACTTGACTTTCCTACCTAGTTGACTAACAGATACTCTAGTCGACTAACCCAGTTTCCAAGTCGACTAATATTAGATACAAAAATTATTCAACTCTCTGTTTCTTTCTGAATCAAAACTTAGTCGACTACACCAAATTCCTAAGTCGACTAACAAAGTTTATAGTCGACCAACAGACATTTCTAGTCGACTATATTCAGTTATCCAGAAACCAATTTTTCCAACAGACATATCCCTAGTCGACTAATCTCTAAACCTAGTCGACTAATAGTTGAAGTTTTGCCTAGACTAGTCGACTAACTCAGTATCCTAGTCGACTATAGGCAGTTTCTGACTGTTGGACAGTTTCTCTTATCTGATTCATTTGACAACGTTTTTTCAACGTTTAAAATGTCTGAATTGGTTTCATAACTACCCTAACTGACCCTAGTCTACATCTATAAATAGGGAAGTTATTCTTAAGGCCATTTACCAATTCATTCCATCAGTTTTTCCAAAAGATAATTTCCAGAAACCTGAAAACTGAATCTCCAACTTCAGTTCTTCACCAAAAGCCATTTCCCTTAGTGAAGGATTCTGAAGTTCAACTTTCCTATACTGAACCTTGTCCACTACGCATTCTGTATCAAGGCTATAGGAAATCATTGTATTCATTTCAAAGAAGATTTTGTACAAGGCGTCTTCTTGGGAGTAGAAGAAAGTTGTACAAGGCGTGTTCTCTTGGTGGAAGAGAAGTTGTGCACATTTGACAAAGGGTGTTTGTCAAGTGGTGTACAAGGCATTTGTTGTGGGTGTACACAAGTAAAGAAAGGGAAAATCTCAAGCATTTTGCTTGGGGACTGGATGTAGGTCACAAGGACCGAACCAGGATAAATCTCCGTTGTTTGCGTTTGTATTTTCTGTGTTAATCTTGTGATTACTTTAATTTCCTGCAAGTAGTTTGTTAATTTTTTTATAAACACTATTCACCCCCCCTCTAGTGTTGTGTTGCTTTGATTATAGATCCTACATTTGGTATCAGAGCAGGTTCAAGGCAACAACCATACAAGGATGGCAACGGAGTTCACATCATTCCAATTCAAAGAGGGGCATTCTACACAACGACCACCGCTATTTGACGGAACCAATTACAATTATTGGAAGTGTAGAATGAAGATCTACTTGCAGTCGCTCAACTACGATCTTTGGAACATTGTAGAAGCATCATACACCAAGCCTACAACCAACTACGACGCTTGGAATGAAGATCAAAAGAAGAATGCAAATCTTGATGCCAAGGCGATGAACGCTCTATTTTGTGCCTTAACCAAAGAAGAGTTCAATCGTGTGTCAACATCCACTTCTGCACATCAAATTTGGCATACACTTCAGGTAACACACGAAGGTACGAATAAAGTTAAAGAATCTAAAATTTCTGTTCTTGTACACAGATTTGAATTGTTCAAGATGAAGGAGAATGAAACCATATCCGAAATGGTTACAAGATTCACCGACATCACCAATACTCTTGCATCCCTTGGAAAGGACTACACTCAAGTTGAAAGAGTCCGTAAGATCCTTCGAGCACTCACACCGGAATGGGAGAAGAAGACAACCGCAATTGAAGAGGCGAACGATCTCTCCACTATGACATTAGAAAACCTAATCGGTAATCTAATGGCATATGAAGTGCAAATAGAAGAAAGAAAGAAGGACGAACAACAACATCAATCCAAGAAGAAAGTTCTTGCCTTCCATGCAACTTCAGATACGGACAATTCGGATGAAGATGAAGAAGAAATGGCCATGCTTTCAAGAAAGTTCAAAAGGTTCTTAAAACAAGGTAAGTATAATAAGAATAAAGATACTAACGATATTCCTACTTGTTTTAAGTGTAACAAACCAGGCCACATGAAGAAGGATTGTCCATTGATGAAATCAAAAGAACACTTCAAGACTTTCAACAAGTCCAACAAGTTCAACAAGTTCAACAAGAAGAAGAAAGCCTTTCAAGCAACATGGGATGATAGCGACTCATCTTCCTCTGACGAAGAAGAAGCAACGGAAACCGCCAATATCTGCTTCATGGCCCAAGAAGATGAGGTACAAGATTATGATGAGTTATTAGAAGCATTTAATGAATTGTTTAATAATTTCAAAAATGAAAAGATTAGAAATAAAGTTTTAATAAAGGAAAATGAAAAACTCATTAATGATAATGCAAATCTTGTTTCTCAAACATTGTCTTTAAGTTCTCAAAAAGAACATTTTGAAAAAGTGATTGCATGTTTAAAAAGAGATAATGAAGTTTTCTTAAAAGAAAATTCTTTACTTAAAAAGGAAACTATTTCTTTAAATTCTAGAATTTCTATTTTAGATAAAGACATGATTGTTTTCAAAATTAAGTATGAAGATCTTTTGAAAAATGTAACAAAGTTTAATAAAGGAAAAGAGAATTTAAATGTTTTATTATCTTCTCAAAAGATGTCTAACAATCATTTTGGTCTTGATTTTTCAAAAGATAAGATGTATAAACCTACTCATGTTGGTATTGGATTTTCAAAAACCAATTTTGTAAAATCTACACATGTTCATAATTCATACAATTCTTTTGTAAAAAGAAATGATATTTCAAAAAGAATTAGATGTAAATATATATGGGTTCCTAAGAATCTAAATAATGTTGATAAAAATGTTTATATTGCATCCTTTATACATGATGTGTGTAATTCTAAGAATTATGTTTATACTAACAAGTGGAAACCAAATTCCAATTGGATTTGGGTTCCTAAAGGCTAATCTTTTTCGGACCCTATCATGATGGGTACCATACATATTGTTTTTATCTTATAGGTACCTTATAAAGAAAAGTGGATACTTGATAGTGGGTGTTCCAAACACATGACCGGACATATGCAACTACTATCTTCCGTTCAAATCAAAAAGGGAGGTACAGTGATATTTGGAGACAATAACAAAGGAAAAGTTATTGGTACCGGCATAGTTGGTAATATTTCAAAACCTCTTATTGAAAATGTTCTTTTGGTAAGTAGTTTAAAACACAATCTATTAAGTATCAGTCAATTATGTGATAAGGGTTATAAAATAGTTTTTGAAAAAGATGCTTGTCTTATTTATGATACTAATATGAAAGATATTTTATTTAAAGGTTTTCGAAACAACAACATTTATGAATTATCAATAACATGCATGTCATCAAATGATAATTTATGTCTTCTTGCTTCAAATAATGATTATTTTTTATGGCATAAAAGATTTGGTCATTTGAATATGAAAACTATTTCTAAGATTTCTAAATTTGATTTAGTTAAAGGTCTTCCAAAAATTGCTTTTAAAAAGGATTATTTTTGTGATTCTTGTCAATTAGGAAAACAAGTTAAATCATCTTTTAAATCAAAGGATTTAGTTTCTACAAATAGACCTTTAGAATTATTGCATTTGGATTTATTTGGCCCTACTCGTGTTTCTTCATTAAACAAGAGTAGATATGTTTTTGTCATTGTTGATGATTACTCACGTTTTTCATGGGTAATTTTTTTTAAAAATAAAAATGATACTTTTGATGAATTTGTAAGTTTTTGTAAAAGAATTCAAAATCAAAAGTCTCTAAACATAGTCACTATTCGAAGTGATCATGGAGGAGAATTTGAGAATGAATCTTTTTCAAATTTCTGTGATAAGTATGGTATTACACATAATTTTGCATTTCCTAGAGCATCTCCTCAAAATGGTGTTGTAGAGAGAAAGAATAGGACTTTGCAAGAATGTGCTAGAACTATACTTATGGACAGTAACTTACCAAAATATTTTTGGGCTGAAGCTATTGCTACTGCTTGTTATGTTTTAAATCGTGTGCTTATTCGACCTTTTTTAAATAAAACATCATATGAATTGTTTCATAATAGGATTCCAAAAGTTTCTTATTTTAAGATTTTTGGATGTAAATGCTTTATCTTAAATACAAAAGATGCTTTAGATAAATTGATGCTAGATCCAATGAAGGTATTTTTGTTGGATACTCTACTCATAGTAAAGCATATAGAATTTTTAATAAGAAAACATTTACTATTGAAGAATCATTACATGTTAAATTTGATGAATCCTTGACTAAACCTGTTTCTAATACTTCTCCACATGATGATGATCATATCATAGATACTCCTAATGATAATATAGTTATATCTTCTGTTGATACTAACATTTCTAAGGATGAAGAGATTCCTACCGAGTTACCAAAAGCCTATGTTGAAGTAAGGAATCATCCACGAGATTTGGTGATTGGAGATATAAATCAAGGTGTTCAAACGAGATCCAAGTTGAACTACATGACACAAATTGCCTTCATTTCACTCATTGAACCGAAGAATATCAACGAAGCATGTGCAGATGATTTTTGGATAATTACCATGCAAGAAGAGTTGAACCAATTTGTAAGAAATGATGTTTGGGATCTTGTACCACGTCCTAATGATCATCTTGTCATCGGTACCAGATGGGTCTTTAAGAACAAACTCGATGAATCCGGTGAAGTCATTAAGAACAAGGCAAGGTTAGTAGCACAAGGGTACAATCAAGAAGAAGGTATTGATTTTGATGAAACTTATGCACCAGTAGCAAGACTTGAATCTATTCGTATATTACTTGCTTTCTCATGTTTTTTAAATTTCAAACTTTATCAAATGGATATTAAAAGTGCTTTTTTAAATGGAATTATTAAGGAAACTGTTTATGTTGAACAACCACCAGGTTTGAACATGAAAAATTTCCAAACCATGTTTTTTAAACTTAAAAAAGCTTTATATGGTTTAAAGCAAGCACCCCGTGCTTGGTATGATAGATTAAAAAGTTTTCTTTTAAATTCTGATTTTAAAATGGAAAGAGCAGATACTACTCTTTTTATTAAACATGTTAATAAAGATATCTTAATTATTCAGATTTATGTTGATGACATTTTATTTGGTTCTACTAACGATAATCTTTGTCAAGAATTTTCTAAGACCATGCAGAGTGAATTTGAGATGAGCCATATGGGCGAACTTACTTACTTCCCTCGGTCTACAAATAAAGCAAATGAAGGATGGAATCTTCATTTCCCAATGCAAATATGCTAAGGAACTTCTAAAGCGATTTGGCATGGAAAATTCTGGTCATAAGAATACTCCAATGAGTACGACGACATTTTTAGACAAAGATGAAAATGGTAAGAATGTTGATCAGAAACTCTATAGAGGTATGATTGGTTCTTTACTATACATTACTTCAAGTAGACCTGATATTATGTTCAGCGTATGCTTATGTGCTAGATATCAGTCAAATCCTAAGGAATCACATATTAAAGCAGTGAAAAGGATCTTTAGATATTTAAATAACACAATCAACTATGGATTATTTTATCCAAAGTCATGCACATTTGATTTATTATCGTATAGTGATGCTGATTTTGCTGGTTGTAAATCTGATCGGAAGAGTACTAGTGGTACTTGTCACTTTTTGGGACATTCACTAGTATCATGGTTCAGTAAAAAGCAAAATTCTGTGTCATTATCAATAACTGAGGCAGAATATATTACTGCTAGTGTTGCATGTGCACAAATTATATGGATGAAACAGACCTTACTTGATTATGGCATGACTATCACAAACTCACCTATTATGTGTGATAATACCAGTGCTATTAATTTATCTAAAAATCCTGTTCATCATTCACGTACCAAACATATTGATATTAGACATCATTTTTTACGTGATCATGCTTTAAAAGGTGACATTTCATTAAATTTTATATCAACTGATAATCAAGTTGCTGATATATTTACAAAACCTCTGAAAGAAGATACTTTTATTAATTTAGAAGAGATTTGGGTATTTGTAATTTTTCAGATTTTTAAACATTTTTTTTAGATTTTTTCAAAGGCAGTTTTTTTACAAAAGTTAGTCGACTTACAATTTTTATTAGTCGACTTATAGAAGCCTTAGTCGACTTGAAATTTTACCTAGTCGACTCCTGTGAGAAACAGAAACTTCACTTTCTGATTTGTCAAAAGTTAGTCGACTATAGTAAATTACTAGTCGACTAGTCCTATTATTAGTCGACTAATCTTGTCCTGTAAGTCGACTAAAACTGTGACTTTTTGTTTTCTGTTTTCGGATTTCCACTTCAAACCCGACCCGATTTCTTTAAGTTAAGGATCCGTTTACTCTCTCTTTTAAATCCTACCCATTGATATATTTCCAGGATTAATCCCTACCCTTGTTTCCTTTCATTACCTTACTAAAACCCTATTTTTTTCCCTCATTCTCACTTCCAGCCGAGAGCCCTAGTCGACCAGCAGCTTTGGAGAAGAAAATCTGCAGGAGCCTTCCACAGTTGATTTCCTTCAAATTTCTCCACAGTTCTTGGTATCTTGGTATAATCTTTCATCTCTCAGTCATTCCCATATGTATCTACTGTCTACTTGATTCAATTTAGTTTTTCACCATGTCAAAATCAAAGAAAACTAAATTTACCCCTTCATCATCATCTACAACTGTTGACTTTAAGAAATTCCTTAAGAATCCAAGTCTAGAAGAGGATTACCATAGATTGTCATCTCTAGACATCATTCCAGGGAGATTTATCAAGTATGATGATTTTTATCAATATGATATCATGTCATTTTTGAGAAATTGTGGATTGTATAATATGTTTTCCACTGAATTTAAACAAGCATATTATCCCTTCCTCATTTATCTGTTCTACACCAACTTATCATATGAAGATAATGAGGATGCTATCCATCTTTACTTCTATGTTAAAGGTGTCCACATAAAGCTTTCCATAAAATCTATTGGTCGTATCCTATCAATTCCTTTTACCGGCCTCTCACTTGATGAAATTGTTATGGATGATGAGGATGTCTTAAGTCAAATCTTTCTACCTGGCCAAAGATTGCCAATGACCAATAATAAACTCAAACCTATTCCCCGTCTTATTGGTAGAATCCTCTCATATAATATCTGCCCCAAAACTGGTAGTTACAATTACTACTCCAGGGAATTATCCTCTTGTGTCTATGCTATTATGGCTGGACTCGAGGTTAATTGGGCTAAGGTCATCTTTGATACTATGGTCAAGTATCATTCTTCATTCCTTCCTTTTGGCGCCTTTTTGACACCTATCTTTCGGAAATATCATGTTGATTTAGCTTCCGAAACTAGTGTTGTTAAAATCTTTGAATTGT
The DNA here is from genome assembly GCA_038442645.1 of Agave tequilana. NCBI lineage: Eukaryota > Viridiplantae > Streptophyta > Magnoliopsida > Asparagales > Asparagaceae > Agave > Agave tequilana. Next base: position 32,404 of record JAVJIF010023226.1, read on the forward strand.
TTGATAGTGCCGCCATACACCGCATGAAACTGTCTGATCCTCCTCCATAACATCCCTCTTCACCTCCACATAGTCCTCCTCAAGGTCCATCTTCCTCTTCACAACCTCCTATCAATGATCCACCTCCAACTCAACCACCTCCATATGCTGATGCATTCTACAATTCTATGTCTGCTCAAATTGCATCTATTCAAACCCAACAACAAGCTTTGCACGATTCTCAGTCTCAAATTCTTGAGAATGTAGGATCTATAATCAAAGCAACACAACACTAGAGGGGGGGTGAATAGTGTTTATAAAAAAAAATTAACAAACTACTTGTAGGAAATTAAAGTAATCACAAGATTAACACAGAAAATACAAACGCAAACAACGGAGATTTATCCTGGTTCGGTCCTTGTGACCTACATCCAGTCCCCAAGCAAAATGCTTGAGATTTTCCCTTTCTTTACTTGTGTACACCCACAACAAATGCCTTGTACACCACTTGACAAACACCCTTTGTCAAATGTGCACAACTTCTCTTCCACCAAGAGAACACGCCTTGTACAACTTTCTTCTACTCCAAGAAGACGCCTTGTACAAAATCTTCTTTGAAATGAATACAATGATTTCCTATAGCCTTGATACAGAATGTGTAGTGGACAAGGTTCAGTATAGGAAAGTTGAACTTCAGAATCCTTCACTAAGGGAAATGGCTTTGGTGAAGAACTGAAGTTGGAGATTCAGTTTTCAGGTTTCTGGAAATTATCTTTTGGAAAAACTGATGGAATGAATTGGTAAATGGCCTTAAGAATAACTTCCCTATTTATAGATGTAGTAGACTAGGGTCAGTTAGGGTAGTTATGGAACCAATTCAGACATTTTAAACGTTGGAAAACGTTGTCAAATGAATCAGATAAGAGAAACTGTCCAACAGTCAGAAACTACCTATAGTCGACTAGGATACTGAGTTAGTCGACTAGTCTAGGCAAAACTTCAACTATTAGTCGACTAGGTTTAGAGATTAGTCGACTAGGGATATGTCTGTTGGAAAAATTGGTTTCTGGATAACTGAATATAGTCGACTAGAAATGTCTGTTGGTCGACTATAAACTTTGTTAGTCGACTTAGGAATTGGTGTAGTCGACTAAGTTTTGATTCAGAAAGAAACAGAGAGTTGAATAATTTTTGTATCTAATATTAGTCGACTTGGAAACTGGGTTAGTCGACTAGAGTATCTGTTAGTCGACTAGGTAGGAAAGTCAAGTCGACTAATTTGCATTCAGAGTCCAAACAGAGAGTTAGGATTTTGGTTTGGAATGGACTAGTCGACTAGAGGTTTTTGGCAAGTCGACTAAGTTGGGTTAGTCGCTACTATATCAATAGGGCAAGTCGACTAGGAAAGGATTTTTGTGTAAGTTATCAAGGCTTTTCATATTTTTCTAAGTTACACAACAACTTTCCAAAATCACCCAAAATCTTCAATAATCTTCATCTGAAGTAGAGCAATCATCATGAGGTAGAAGTGTTTGTCCATCATCAAAATCTTGCAATTTGAGAGGCTTGAACATCTTGAACTTGTTAGGTTCCAACATCTCCCCCTGGGATGTAGAGCAAGTGTGCTCGAACCTCGAAACAAATCCCTTGTGTTTGCGATTGCTCACACTCTCTCTCTTTGTCTCTTGTTTATATCTTGCATGCTTCTATTGTGTTTATCTTTACATGCTTGATATATATTGTGTGCTTATTTGATATACATGCTTGGGTTGTTTGCTAACACTTGTATTTAACCAAGAGAGCCAACGCGGCACCTCAACCCTTATCTAGGGGAATCTAGAGGAGTTAGTCCAGAGCCCTTCACGGGGAATTCGGCTAAACTCTTGTGTTATACGTGGTGTTTAGTTTAAGAGTTTAGTTTAGGTCATATTAGTTTGTACTTCCGCATTATTTGACATTTAGTGACCATTAGATTAGCCATCACCTATTCACCCCCTCTAGGTGAACCTTCAATTAGTATCAGAGCCAAGTGCTCTGAATTTGGGTCTCACAACCTAGAGTTAAAGATCCTCATTTAGGCTAATCACTATTTTTTGTACACACACCATGGACTTCATGTCACCACCCACCTTTGACATCCTTAACATCCCTACATGGAAGGTTAAGATGTCTTTGTACCTCAAGGCCCTAGGCATTCATGTTTATCTTGCTACCACTAATGATTCATATATTAACAATAGCAAGTATATTGAGGCCAATTCAAAAGTCCTACATACTTTAAGATCTACCCTAAATGATGTTTATTTATCTAGGGTTGCTAATGTTGATTCGGCTTTTGTAGCTTGGAACATCATCACCTCCCTTGACGAAAAGGATTTATATTATGCAGGGAGCAATTCGGATGTTGGAAGTGACACCTCCAACTTGTGCTATATGGTCCAAGGGGATAACCCCCTTGAGGTAAACACCAAATCCGAGTTAGAAGATGATAACATGTCATATGATGAGCTCACATTTTTTTGTCAACTATTGCTTGAAAAATATGACATGCTTAAGAAAGATAATAAAAATTTGAAAAAGAAATTTGATTGCATGCATAAGGAAAATGATTCATTTAGAAATAAAACTGCATGTTTAGAAAAAGAAAATAATGATTTGAAAAATGAAAGTATTTCCTTGATGTCTAAATTGAATGATTTGTGTGAAGAAAATATGATTTTGAAAAATGAAATTGTTTTGGTGGAAAAACAAAAGGAAATTGCTTTTCAAGAAAATAACTCTTTAAAAAGAAAAATTGTTGAAAAAGAAAAAGATTTTGTTTCTAAAAAGAACAAGAAAAATGATTCTATATCTCACCATGCTTTGCATGCCACCACTAGTGAGATTAATGTTTTGAAAAATAAAATAAATTAATAGTTTGAGCTCCACTTTGAGCTCTTGTGCTTTTAATCATTCTAGATTGGGGTCTTTGTTTACAAAGAAACAAACTCCACACATTCATGCACATCACTCTCATGCATATGCTTATGTTGCACGCCACGATCATACATACACACTAATCATCCTAAGGTGTACAAATGTACACATTGTGGCCGCAAAGGCCATTTAGCAAAGTTTTATTTTGATAAGATGCATCATTTAAATTTTGCTAATAAAAATGTTTGGGTGCCTTATAAAGCTAACCCCCAAGGACCCAAAAGAAAATGGGTACCAAAACCCCCACCTTGTGTTTTTGATGTAGGTGAGGGCTCTCACACGACGTGAGAGGGATGGTGCCTTGGTGGTGGTTGCATGGACTACAAGGACTTTTATTTGATGCACTGCTATCTAGGAGGTTTTGGTGGGACAACAACCATGTTTGGAGATTTGGAGTAGTTCCTTGGTTTGGTAACTATTTCTAAACTCCTAATTTATTTTACATGCTTATTTCATATGTGACATTTTTAGCATGTTCATGTTTTATGTATTTTTGTGCTTCATGTGGTAAATACTAGTTTAAATGTAGTTTTATCAAAACTTGTATTTATACATGTAAAAATAGTGAAAACAAATTGATTCATATATGTTTGTACTTCATGCTCATTTGTACCCACTATATGCACATGTGTAGACTAGTTTTAATGATTCTCTCATTTATACTTATTTTGCCTATTTTCATGTTTTACTTCATGTATATGTAATTTTTATTCAAATCTAATAAATATACATGTATATCCTTTTTGAGTCTCTTGCCTCATTTAAATATCTTTAATAGACTCTTTTATGTTTGGGATATGTATGCATATTGTTAGATTTAGATAAATCATACATATACCTGGAAGTTTGTTTTGTTTTAATGAAAAATGAATTTTCATGATTGTTTGATAAAATGATATTTGTGTTTTTGAGCCTTAATGACTATTTTCATGCATATACATGATTCTTGTACACTCTACTTTATTTGTTTTGTCATGACATTGGTTCATGAACATATTTTTGAGCTTCATCGATTTTGAGTGTCAATTTTTGTGTATTTGATATGATTCATGAAAACATATGATTTGGTTTCATGTTTTTGAAGGATCTTTAACTAGTTTTTCTAAAAATAATTTAACTAGTTATTTATTCTTCAATGTTTATGAGATATACACGTGATCCTATTATTGTTTCAATTGGTATCATTGAATCGTTTCAATTGGTATCAATTTGACTCTATTTTTGTATATACTCATATTTTGTTTTCTTATATATGTATGTATCAATTTCAATTGGTATAATCATTCTTCATACATATATATGATTTGTTTTTGTGCTTAAGTTAAAATCGATTTACATGTTAAAAGCACAAACTTTATTTATGCTAAGCTTACTTCAAATTTTTTTAAGCTTATGCATTATGTTTTAAAATTGGTATCAAAATTAAAAAAAAATTATGTTTATTTGATATCTCAAAATTTGTTTTAATAAAGAAAAATTAACAAAAAAAAATATGTTTTGATTGTATTGCCTATATGCAAGGAGAGCTTAACATCTCTTTTACATATAGATTCATGTTGAGTGTATTGTATATTGAGGAGCTTGACAACTCTTCTTTATGTGGTACACGTGTGTAGGGGGAGCTTCACATCTCCTCTTATGCATTACATATTATACGTTATGTGAATTATGGCTTGTCATCCCTCTTTCATGTAATGTATATGTGTAGGGAAGTTACTTTACCTTCTTCCTCTTCATGAATGTATATCGCATATAACCATTTACTGATTTGTTTGGTTTACCCTTCTTTGGTTCTTTGTTTCGGACAAAAAGGGGGAGAAAAATTTGATGATTTTGTTTTACTTTAACCCCTTTGTTGATGATTGACAAAAAGGGGAGAGGTATTTGGTATATATGCATGCTTTTGTGGTTAAAGGATTTATGTTTATGCATATATGTTTTGTTGTGCAAATAGGAGAAAAAGAATTTTTGTTTATGCTTGATTAGCATGTTTACTCCTACATTTGCATACATATTTATGTGCCTTATTGCATATTTATTTTGTTTATTTGTTATGCATGAGTTAAGGGGAGTTTCTTTGAGGCTTTACTTTAATCCATGTATATATAACTTCATGAGTTTTGTCATCATCAAAAAGGGGAGATTGTTGGCCCAAAGGCCATCACTCTAGTTTTGATGATGATCAACTCATGTAGTTATAGTACTAATGATCTTGTATTTAATTAGTGACAGATTTATGATCAAGATCTTAGTAGGTGCATAGCTTCAACAAAGGATTTGAAGTCAAGTTTTGGAGCTAGCACGTTTGATCCAAGAGCCATTGGATCGTGTTTGGACCAAGTCAAGAAGATGAGAAGGCTTCAAGTGAAGACTTCAAGAAGATGAAGACTTGTGTCTAGGTTTGTTTTTAGAAGATTTATTTTTAGTTAAAATGTAAAGGATAGAGTAGTTGGTGGATTGCTCAAGTACACATACACACACACACTCTCTATTGTTTTAGAATGTTTTCAAAAAGATTTTAGTTTTAGAAAAATCAAGTTTTGGAAAAAGAGTTTTTAGAATTTTCAATTTGGAAAATACCGTTTTGATTCTTTTGGTTAAAACATGTAAACTTGAATTTCCTATATTCTTGCCTTTTTAACCAAAACCAAGTTTAGAGCTTAATGTCAAAAACATAGATATTTCACCATATTTATGTAGTGGATCATATCCATACACCATATGCTTTCAAAGTTGTTTAAATATCTTATTTTTGTATTTGGAGATGTTTTGGAAAAACAAAGTTTGGAAAAATCAAGTTTGAAAAAATACTGTTTTCATTTAAGCCAATTTTTCCATATTACAAAAATAGTCCAATCATTTGTAACATGCCTTGATTTGTGCAAGCATGTTTGTTTATCAAAGTTATTGGTAAAACTATTTTTGTAGATTTTCTGTGAATTTATGGGATTTTTATGTGAGCCAAAGACCAAGTTTTTAATCCCTAGTTCAGACCTGACCTGGCTTCAGCCGGTCGACCGACCCGGTCGACCGACGTGCACAGACGTGCACACCAATTCTGCAGGATGGCCGGTCGACCGACCCGGTCGACTGTCCAGAGAGTTCTGCTCTCTGGAAAGGCCCCGGCCGACTGAGCGGTCGACCGGACAGAGAGTTGCTCTCTGTATCCTGGTTCGGTCGACCGACCGTCGACGATGGCTCAAACGGTCTGAAATATGACCGTTGGCCGGTCGACTGGGCGGTCGACCGACAGGCCTGACAGAACCCCAATGGCTAGTTTTTCTGAGCCTATAAATTTGGGGGTTTGGGCATTGTTTTTCAACAAGATTTTCAAGTGGGTTTTCACCAATTTTTCCTGAAACATTTAGAGGTTTTCCTCCACTGATTTAGAGCTAGTACTTCCAATCAACAGGGGAGTTTTTATCAAGAGTGTTAAATGAGATTTCTTGAGTTTTCCTCCACCATTCTCATCCTTGTTTCTCACACAACACTTGAGCCATCCATTGCTATATCTACCTATAGGGATTTGTTGTGAGAGGATTTTAGGTGATCAAGAGTTGTGATCACCAAGTTCTACTTTATTCCTTTGAGAAGGCGGACGGTTGTGTTCGCATTGTTTCGGGTCCTAGGGGACTCGGTGTTTCGGGTTCGGGTGCGAACTCCTTGTTTGAGGTGCGGCCTCGGCGAGCCGGTGGGCTTGCGGTGTGTACGGACTAGGAGTTCGAGAGCTTGTAGGGTGTTGCGGCACCGAGTGATCGGTGGGATCGATTATAGTGGAAATCCTTCGTGTGTCGAAGGGGGGATGTAGAGCAAGTGTGCTCGAACCTCGAAAACAAATCCCTTGTGTTTGCGATTGCTCACACTCTTTCTCTTTGTCTCTTGTTTATATCTTGCATGCTTCTATTGTGTTTATCTTTACATGCTTGATATATATTGTGTGCTTATTTGATAATACATGCTTGGGTTGTTTGCTAACACTTGTATTTAATCAAGAGAGCCAACGCGACACCTCAACCTTATCTAGGGGAATCTAGAGGAGTTAGTCCAGAGCCCTTCACGGGGAATTCGGCTATACTCTTGTGTTATACGTGGTGTTTAGTTTAAGAGTTTAGTTTAGGTCATAATAGTTTGTACTTTCGCATTATTTGGCATTTAGTGCCATTAGATTAGCCATCACCTATTCACCCCCCCTCTAAGTGAAACTTCAAAAGATGTCAAAAAAAACAAAACAAATAAACAAACAAAAAAGAAAGAAAAATCTAGCCTAAGTTAGGGTAAACCTTAGACTAGATGGCTCCTAACTGGTTAGACTGTCCATGGGAATATATTGCAGCAATTGATCACAAGTTAATAGGTAAGGTAGGGACAAGACCAGTGGGAGGTATCTGTGACTAAGCAATAAGTTAATTATGTGAAACTGCTGTACTCTAAGTTTCACTCCCAATCCCTAACATTGAACACCAATTTGACAAAAGTTAAACTCTAACAACTTTCCCCATTAGGTCAGTCATCTTTGAATTCGAGATGTCCATAGGGCAAACGTCTACTCAATTTTAAGTTAAGCTTAGGTTAGTGATGAGGAGATTGTTATGGGTTAAGGGAGGATAATGACTTCCCACCTTATCTTGTTTCTAGGACAAACCTTAATTCAATTTAGTGCAAGTGTACAATTATATAGTATAAGCAACACTTAGGCAATAGAATCACTCAAAATGTGTTTTTAATGCTACATGTTATGCATACGTAGCTT
>JAVJIF010023227.1:0-64165 GCA_038442645.1 Agave tequilana
TCTTCTCTCTCTTCTTTTTCATGCACATATGAATTCATTCATACATTGAGGACAATTCATGAGATAGGTGTGGGGGAGGATTCAAACATAACATAGGTTCTCTTTTAATATATATATATATATATATATATATATATATATATATATATATATATATATATTCTTTCTTTTCTTTAAAACATTTGAAAGGAGAAACAATATTTGACCTATTTTTATAAGAAATAAGTTATTTTAAAGAATAAGAGAATCATAACTGGAATTTCTTATACTTGATCAAAATAAGATTATTGTTGATTTTCAAGATTAGGAAGAAAAATTGGAAAAGTAATTTAGTCTTAATTTTAACTTGATGAATATGTATACTTTATACACTTACACATTTAGGATTCAAAAACAAAGATTTTTATGCTTATAGGATATATATTAAAAATTGTCTAATTAATCTAGGATTTGTGCCTTATAAGCATAAGTATTCATGCCTAAAAGCGGTCCATATTACAAATAAAAATACTTAGTTTTGTGGTCGATTTGCTCAATCCTTAAAATCCTGGGGTTTTATCTCTCCCGATGCCCTAAGAGTGTCCGGTTTGAGAGTCACCAACTGAAGGCTCGTTACATATGCGAATTAGAAAGTTTAATAGAACTAAGGGATATTACCGCCAAAATATGTAAAAATAAGGCATAAGAGTTAGAGTTGAAGAATCCTTAGTCAAAAATGTTGGACCAAAGGCCCATCACTCTAACTTTGATAATGATTAACTCATGTAGTCATGGTACTAATTATCTTGTATTCTTAAGTTTCAGATATTCGGTCAAGATTATAGTGGTGTTTAGCTTCAATAAAAAATTCAAAGCCATGTTTTGAAGCTAGACGTGTTGATTCAAAGAGCTAAGCTTAAAGATCGTATCAAGCACAACAAGGCGGAGTCTAGCACTATGAAATTAAATTTGAATCAAGTCAAGATGAAGAATAAGATTTATTCTAAAAGAAGACTTAAGTCAAGAGTTTATAGGTTTTAAATTTATATAAAGGTAGATTAGTTTTGATTGCTCAAGCTTATAAACACACAAACAAAAGTTTTTTATCTCGGTTTAACAAATATACATTTTGGTTTCATGAATAGATTTCATCGTAAACAAGTTTACATTGGTTTTTATATGCATTGGATTTCGACCATATATATTGATGCTTCAAATATATTTAAGAAACTTATTTGATGAGTAGAATTCATGAGTTTAAGTTTTGTACTTATTAAATTGGATTTTTATTTAAAAGTTTGATTTGGAAAAAATATGATTTTGCTTTTAAGATTAAATTTATATTCATCAATTTTATATCTCAAAAACAAGTTCACATCTTTTAATATGTGTTGATTTTTGATCACACATATTTGAACTTCATTGTATTTACATGAACTAATTTTTGTGAAATTTATTGAGATTTATTTGTATTTAAATGGTGATATAAAAGATGTTTAATGTTTTTAAATTTTAGCTTTTGGCTAAGCTGGTCGAACGAACGATCGATCGACGTGCACGAGCCCAAGAGAGCTGATCGGCCGCAGTAGAGTTGGTCGACTGACCGGTCAACCGCAATAGAGTTTGGCCGACTGACCAGCCGACCGACCGACTATGTCTGCAGAGCATTTGAGTTTTCTCAATCGACCGCCTGGTCGACCCACAGAGAGCTGGGCTCTCTGGAGTTGGGATCGGCCGACCGTTCTGCTATCTCCTTATTCAGTATGCTGCCAATAACTTTTTTGATTTAATTTACATTTTAAAGTTAACTTAAAGGGCTACATTTCTTAGTCAATGATTATTCTGATTCAAATATTAAAGATGTCAAATATTTGTTTGAAGTCAGTTCATGTTCTGAAAATAGTTTACAGTTTTCTAATTTGACACCTTCACAATTTTGATCATAACTTTTACTCAGATATTATATCGATTTTATTCAAGTTGCATTAGAAATATATCTTAATGTTCTACAAATTACAAATTTCAAAGTTTTTACCTCAAAATGAGCTTAAAGGATACATTATGAGTTGTGGTCTCTTAGCCCAACGGCCAGCGGCCGACCGGCAACTGAAGCTGGTCGACCGTGGCCTGGCACCTAGTGACCCGAACAACTAGTAAACTTGCTATGGGGGCTGGGATTAGTTTTTTTTTTTTCAACAGCAACCAATGGCTACTATATTGGGCATTCATATAATATTTTTTTGGGCTTTTGATTTTTTCAAACCTATATATATAGTTTGGATTTGGGATTTTAAAAAAATATTTTCTCCAAAGTTTTTGAGTAAACTATTTTCTATCTATTAGAAAGTCTTTAACAAAGTTTTTAGAGAAATATTTTCCATCCGTAAGAGGGATTATTCTCTAGTGTTTGAAGAGATATTTTTCAACTTTAAAAGGAGTTTTTCTTGAGCCTCAAAATTAAAATCTCTCTAGTTTTATCACATAAGCTTGAGCTTTTCCTTGCTAAATCTATCTTGTAGGATCCTTGATTGTTGGAGTGTTCTCATTTGTGATCAAGAAGTAATCACCAAGTGTTCTACCTTTGTATTTGAAGAAGTTAGAGGTTGTGGCCTCGGCGAGCTTGCTGGCTCGCGTGTATTGTTCTTGCAGGAACAAGTGAGGGACTTTCGGGTCTGAGAGTTTTGAAGGTGTTGCGACACCGAATAATCTTGCGGGATCAATTTAGTAGAAATCCCGCATTGGAATGAAGGCGGGGACGTAGAGAAAGTGGCTCGAACCTCAAAATAATTCTTCCATATTTGTGATTACTTATCTCTCTCTCTCTCTCTCTCTCTTCTTCTCACTTATATATCTTGCACGCTCATATTGTTCATAAATTTATATGCTTGATATTACTTGTGTTCAATTGATATGCATGCTGGGATTGTCTAATTGGTTAATATTATTTACTTTCTTAATTTAGTATGGAATTGTTAGTCTAAATTTTTAATTCATATTTGATATTGTTGGCCCAAGAGGTTACACTCTCCAATTATTTTGTGTTTTGATGATGACAAACCAAATAGGCTATTAACAAAAATATAGGGAGGAGAAAACTGCACATCAAGGAAGGATCATAGAAGAGAAGGCTCTAGCAAGGCATTGGATGGCTCAAAGACTTGAAGATAGCACAAGAAGTCTTCATGTAATTTGTTTTTCAGTTATAGTATGTTAAAGAATAGTGGATAGGTTTGAAGCTCTATCACACACGTTTTGCGCACATGCTCATTCCAAAATAATTTCTTATAAATTATACAAAAATATTTTGCATACAAGTTTTTGCCTACAGATATATATTTATGTTTTATACTATTCCCTGTTCAAAAGTATTTTTGTTAAAATCAAAATCCTCTTTGTTTTCTTTTCTAAAATCGTTTTTTGACCTGATCCGGTCGACCGGGGCAGTCGACCGAGTCTGTGTCAGTCTGGTCCGGTCGACCGGACCAGTCGACCGCAGTTCTGGCAGATGCACGTATCAGTGTGCATGTCTGCCAGTCGACCGGGGCGGTCGACCGAGATATTATTTTTGCTCACAGGTTTTATCAGTCGACCGGGTCGGTCGACCGCTAGCCTATAACGGTCAAATTTTTGAACTACCGGTCGACCGGCCCAGTCGACCGATCTGACCGTTTGAACAGTAACGGGCAAATTTTTAAGAGCTGTTTATTTTTGTCTTTTGTGTTTAAAAATTCGTTTAAGGATATATTTTGATCTAATTACCTCCTAAACATCAGTAATTATGTTTTATCCCTAAACCCTAGCCCTCTCCTATAAATAGGGGTGTTTGGGAGAAATTGGTTACAACAATTTTTGCTAGAAAATTCAAAAGTTTAAGGCTTTCAAAAGAGACTTGTTTCTTGTTTTTGTGCTGAATTTCTCACTGATTTTCTGAAGGGTTTTTCAAATACTCTCTGATTTAATTTTCTTTCTTCACTTACAACAAGAGCTTCATTCCTACTCAATATTCTCTAAGGACCTTTGTAAGGGAAGAGATATTTGAAAGAGAGAGTTTGTGGTCTTTTGACTACCAAGGAAATTACTTGTTCTTGAGATTGTAGGAGTTGGGTACTCCATTGTATTTGAGATCTTTGTGATAGTGGAAGTGGTCGGAATCCTTCTGGGGAAGGCGGGGAGTAGAGCTGGGTGCTCGAACCTCGATAACATATCCTTGTGTTTGCGATTGGTTTACATTCTTGCAATTCTTACTCTACTTTGATTGCACTTATTACTTACTCATCATATTCATTGTCATACGTACTTGCTTGCATTCATCTTGTGATTCTTGTGTAGCTTTAAATTTTTATTTGCCCTTTGATTAGCATTGTCACCTATTCACCCCCCCTCTAGGTGACTTTTCAATTGGTATCAGAGCTTGGACTCTAGGTTTGGCTTAACATCCATAGAGAGATCCTTAAAATATTGCTAATCAACATTTTCATTTCATTCATTCATCACTAGTAAACATGGCCGACAACATTAAATCCCCACCTAAATTTGATGGCCTCAATTTTCCAATTTGGAAGGTTAGGATGACTATATTTTTGCAATCATTGGGTAGCTTAGTAGCCAAGTCCTTGACCAAACCCTATGAAGCACCCGATGGTGATGAGAGCACTTGGACCGACCTTGACTTTAAACTATATGAGGCTAACTCCAAGGCCCAAAACTCCCTATTGACCGCCTTGAATGAGGATGACCTTACACGGGTAATTCATTGCCAATCCGCCTATGAGATTTGGCAACACTTATTGGTCACACACGAGGGGACTTCACAAGTCAAGAGAGCTAAGATAGATCTCTTGAGGTCCCAATATGAGTCATTTAAAATGCTTGATGATGAGTCTATTGATAGTATGGCTACAAGGTTTACTAAAATCACTAATGGTCTTTCTTCCTTAGGTGATGACATCTCCAACGATCAAAAGGTGCGGAAAGTAATTCGAGCTCTTCCTTCATCATGGGAGATCAAGGCCACCACCTTGAAGGAGTTGAACGACAAGGACGAGATGGACCTCATTAGTCTCATTGGGAACCTAAAGACCCATGAGATGGAGAAGAAGGCAAGAGAAGAGGCCACTACTTCAAAGAAGAAATCCATAGCCTTCAAGACTTCATCCACCAATGATGACGATGAAGATGACGAAGAAGAAGATGAGGAGCTAACTCTACTTGTGCGGAATGTCAAGAGGTGTACCGAAAGAACAAGTTCAACTTCCGGAGAAAATTCGAAGGCAAAGAGGAGCGGAAGATCATATGCTACAATTGCCGCAAACCCGGACATATCATGGCGGATTGTCCGGAGTTCAAGAAGAAAATGACTTCCTCCTTCAAGCCAAAGAAGCCGGAGGAAAAGAAAGCTTACAAAGCTACGTGGGATTCGGAAAGCGAGTCCGAAGAGGAGGTAGATCAAGCTAATATGTGTTTCATGGCAAACACACCCAAGGTAACCCCTCAATCCCTTGATGATGAAGATGATGATGTAATTAAGGAAGTTCTAGTGCATGCTTTTGTAGAACTTTCTGAAACATATGATAATAAGAAACTTGAATGCATAAAATTACAAAAAGAAGTTGCTTTTCTTAAGAATCAACTTGCCATTGTTTCTAAAGAAAAAGATGATATTTCTTCTAATTTCATTTCCTTGCAAAAAGAATTTTGTGCCTACAAGAGTACTTGTAAGGCAAAATCTCCTATTATTGATGAAAAAGAAATTTCTTCTTTTAAATCCAAAATGAATGATTTTGAAAAAGTTTTAAATGATTGTGCTTTCAATACTAAGAAACTTGAGAGCATGTTTTCTAAAAAGCACACTTCACATGCTAAAATTTCACAAGATAAAAATTCTCATGCTCATGCTCACAATGCTCATGCTCACAAATCACACACCCATTATGCTTTTAAATATGGTAAAGTATATAGATGCACATATTGTGGTAAAAATGGACATTTAGCTAAGTTTTGCTATGATCAACTAAATAGAACAAATAATCTTGTTTGGGTTCATGACACTAACCCTAGAGGACCCAAGAAAATGTGGGTACCAAAATCAAGTCTTAAATTATTTGATGTAGGTACACACCAAAGCTCCAAGACGTAGGGAGCGGTGGTACCTTGATAGTGGTTGTTCAAGACACATGACATGGGACATCAACAACTTCACAACCCTATCAAGGTACATGGAAGGTGGCACCGTCACCTTCAGGGATGACTCCAAAGGAACTATCATCGGTATAGGTAACATTCAAATTGGTGCATCTCCTATTATTGAGAACGTTGTTTTAGTAGATGGTTTAAAACATAATTTTCTTAGCATTAGTCAACTTTGTGATCGTGGACTTAAAGTTGTTTTTGATGATACTTCTTGTAAGATTTTTGATGTTAAATCCGATGTTTGTATTCTCACCGGTTTTCGTGATAATAATGTTTATATTATTGACATGCTTAATTTAGATTGTTCTACTAAATGCTTAAATGCTTTTGATGAAAATTCTTGGCTTTGGCATAGAAGATTAGGACATGCATCTTTTGACCATATCTCTAGGATTAATTCAAAGGAATTGGTGAAGGGTATACCTTGCTTGAATTTTGAGAAAGACCGCATTTGTAGTGCGTGCCAACTTGGGAAACAAACCAAGTCTTCCTTTAAACCAATCAAGGATATCATGTCAACTAGGCCTTTAGAATTAATTCATATGGATCTTTTTGGACCAACTAAAACTAAGAGTTTAAATGGAAGTAGATTTGCATTTGTTTTGGTTGATGATTTCTCCCGTTTTACTTGGGTTTTCTTTTTACAAAATAAAGATCAAACTTTTTCTCATTTTAAAATTTTTCGAAAAAGAGTTGAAAAAGAAAAGGGTTTTCCGATTTTGAGAATAAGGAGTGATAGAGGTGGTGAGTTTGTTAACCAACTCTTCATGACTTATTGTGATGAAAAGGGAATTAAGCATGAAATGTCTTGTCCTAGAACTCCACAACAAAATGGAGTTGTAGAAAGGAAAAATAGAACACTTCAAGAGATGGCTAGGACAATGATAAGTGAATATGACCTCCCTCAATATTTATGGGCCGAGGCCGTAAACACCGCATGCTATATATCGAATCGTATTTATTTATGCAAAAATTCTTCAAAAACTTCTTTTGAAATGTATCATTCTAGAAAACCAAATGTTGCATATTTTAAAGTTTTTGGATGCAAGTGTTTTGTTTTGAATACTAAGGATAATTTGGGTAAATTTGATGCTAAGGCTTATGAGGCTATCTTTGTTGGATATTCCTCTACTAGCAAAGCATATAGAGTTTTCATTAGATCTTCTCAAACCATTGAAGAATCCATGCATGTTAAGTTTGAAGAATCTAATGTGTTTGTTGAGAATGTTGTAGAGTTTGAACCATTAGGTGAAGACATGGAGAGACTATCCTTGAAGGACTCACCCGCTCAAGAAGAAAAGCTAGATCCTATTGGTGAAGTTCAAGAGGATAAGGAGGAAAGCACTCAACCGCTTCCTAAAGCTTGGAGATACGCTACAAATCATCCTAAGGAGCTCATCTTGGGTGATGCATCTAAAGGAGTCACAACGCGCTCCAAACTCCATGACCTATGTGGTAACTTTGCTTTCATTTCTCATTTTGAACCCAAGGGCATTCTCGAAGCCGAGACGGATCCATATTGGTTGCTTGCCATGCAAGAGGAACTCAATCAATTTGAGCGCAACCAAGTTTGGCACCTTGTTCCTAAGCCCCACGATAGACCAATAATTGGTACTAAGTGGATCTTTAGAAACAAGATGGATGAGTCCGGAAATGTCATTAGGAATAAAGCTAGGTTAGTGGCCCAAGGTTACACTCAAGTTGAGGGAATTGACTTTGAGGAGACCTTTGCACCCGTTGCACGGCTTGAAGCCATACGGATGACACTAGCTTTTGCATATTTTAAAAATTTTAAACTTTTTCAAATGGATGTAAAAAGTGCATTTTTAAATGGTTTTATTAATGAAGAAGTTTATGTTTCTCAACCTCCCGGTTTTGTTGATCATGTTCATCCCGATTTTGTTTTTTAAACTTGATAAAGCTTTGTATGGATTGAAACAAGCTCCAAGAGCTTGGTATGAAAGGCTTTCTAGTTTTCTCATTTCAAATGATTTTATTAAAGGCAAAGTAGACACAACTCTTTTTACTAAGCATGTTGATAATGATATTTTAATTGTGCAAATTTATGTTGATGATATAATTTTTGGATCCACTAATGAGCTTTTATGCAAGGATTTTGAGAAGGTCATGCAACTTGAATTTGAAATGTCTTCAATGGGTGAGCTCAATTTCTTCCTTGGACTCCAAATCAAGCAATTGCAAGACGGAACCTTCATTAACCAAGCCAAGTACGCAAAGGAGCTAGTAAAGAAGTTTGGGCTTGAAGGATCAAAGGCTTGCAACACTCCAATGACAACTACAACTAAGCTTGATAAGGACGAACAAGGTAAAAATGTTGATATTAAATTATATAGAAGCATGATAGGAAGTCTTTTATATTTGACGGCAAGTAGGCCGGATATCATGTTTAGTGTGTGTCTTTGTGCTAGATTTCAATCGTGTCCTAAAGAGTCTCATCTTATTGCGGTAAAACGCATTATTCGTTATATTAAGGGCACTATTGGAATGGGTCTTTGGTATCCGAAAATTAGAGATTTTTCAATGACTAGCTATTCGGATGCCGACTATGCGGGTTGTAGAGTAGATAGAAAGAGTACTAGTGGGACATGTCAATTTCTTGGTAATTGTCTTGTTTCATGGTCCTCTAGGAAACAAAATTCCGTAGCTCTCTCAACCGCCGAGGCGGAGTATGTTGCCGCGGGGGCTAGTTTTGCACAAGTCCTTTGGATGAAACATACTCTCCTTGATTTTGATTTGCACTTTGATCATATAAAATTATTTTGTGATAATACTAGTACTATACACATGACCAAAAATGCAAATCAACATAGTAAGACCAAGCACATTGAGATTAGATATCACTTTCTTAGAGATCATTTTGAGAAAGGTGATATAGATATTGATTATGTTTCCACGGATTTACAACTAGCCGATATTTTCACTAAACCTCTTGATCTTGCTAGATTTTCATTTATTTGTGGAGAACTTAATGTTTGTATTATTGAATAGACATGTTTTTCATAACCCTTTTTGATGTATGACAAAAAGGGGGAGAATAAGTTTACATGACAAAAATAAGTTCATTTGGTCTTGGTTCCATATGAATTTATATGCTTTAATTTTAAGATTTGTTTTATGAGTTTTATGTTTATGTATGTATGAGTTTTTGAATTCATGTATTTTGAGAATTCTTGTGTTTTAGTTGTTTTGGTATTTTTGGTATGGTATTTTGAGAATTCTTGTTTTTTAGTTGTTTTGGTATTTTTCGTATCAAGAGCAATTTTTGTGTTTTATAATTGGTGCATCATTTCAATTATTGATATCTAGAGCATATTCTTGTGTTTTATGTATAGCATAATTTGAGGGGGAGTTTTCTCCTCCCTATATTTTTGTTAATAGCCTATTTATTTTGTCATCATCAAAAAGGGGAGATTGTTGGCCCAAGAGGTTACACTCTCCAATTGTTTTGTGTTTTGATGATGACAAACCAAATATGAGCTATTTGGTACTAATAAGTTTGCTAAGATAAGTTTCAGGTTTGTACCATATTTGGAGGCCATTCGCTTAGCTATTGCAAGAACTTCTAAGTTCCACAAAGCAAGGAAGGCAAATTGCACATCAAGGAAAGATCATAGAAGAGAAGGCTCTAGCAAGGCATTGGATGGCTCAAAGACTTGAAGATAGCACAAGAAGTCTTCGTGTAATTTGTTTTTCAGTTTATAGTATGTTAAAGAATAGTGGATAGGTTTGAAGCTCTATCACACACGTTTTTGCGCACATGCTCATTCCAAAATAATTTCTTATAAATTATACAAAAATATTTTGCATACAAGTTTTTGCCTACAGATATATATTTATGTTTTATACTATTCCCTGTTCAAAAGTATTTTTGTTAAAATCAAAATCATCTTTGTTTTCTTTTCTAAAATCATTTTTTTGACCTGATCCGGTCGACCGGGGCAGTCGACCGAGTCTGTGTCAGTCTGGTCCAGTCGACCGCAGTTCTGGCAGATGCACGTATCAGTGTGCATGTCTGCCAGTCGACCGGGGCGGTCGACCGAGATATTGTTTTTGCTCACAGGTTTTATCAGTCGACCGGGTCGGTCGACCGCTAGCCTATAACGGTCAAATTTTTGAACTACCGGTCGACCGGCCCAGTCGACCGATCTGACCGTTTGAACAGTAACGGGCAGATTTTTAAGAGCTGTTTATTTTTGTCTTTTGTGTTTAAAAATTCGTTTAAGGATATATTTTGATCTAATTACCTCCTAAACATCAGTAATTATGTTTTATCCCTAAACCTAGCCCTCTCCTATAAATAGGGGTGTTTGGGGAGAAATTGGTTACAACAATTTTTGCTAGAAAATTCAAAAGTTTAAGGCTTTCAAAAGAGACTTGTTTCTTGGTTTTTGTGCTGAATTTCTCACTGATTTTCTGAAGGGTTTTTCAAATACTCTCTGATTTAATTTTCTTTCTTCACTTACAACAAGAGCTTCATTCCTACTCAATATTCTCTAAGGACCTTTGTAAGGGAAGAGATATTTGAAAGAGAGAGTTTGTGGTCTTTTGACTACCAAGGAAATTACTTGTTCTTGAGATTGTAGGAGTTGGGTACTCCATTGTATTTGAGATCTTTGTGATAGTGGAAGTGGTCGGAATCCTTCTGGGGAAGGCGGGGAGTAGAGCTGGGTGCTCGAACCTCGATAACATATCCTTGTGTTTGCGATTGGTTTACATTCTTGCAATTCTTACTCTACTTTGATTGCACTTATTACTTACTCATCATATTCATTGTCATACTTACTTGCTTGCATTCATCTTGTGATTCTTGTGTAGCTTTAAATTTTTATTTGCCCTTTGATTAGCATTGTCACCTATTCACCCCCCCCTCTAGGTGACTTTTCAATTAGCACATCACCTATTCACCCTCTTTCTACATAATTATAAGCGGTATCAAAGCTTAGTGCTCTTGATTTGGGTCTAACAATCTTGTATTAAAGATCTTTGTTTTTGCTAACCGCATTATTTGTTTATACGCATACATGGATATTCTTGCACCTCCTATGTTTGATTTTCTTGACCTCCAAAATTGGAAAGTTAAGATGACTTTATATCTTAAAGCCCTTGGTATACATGTTTATCTTGTCACTATTAAAAAGTTATATTTTGTAAATGACAAATATCTTGAGGCTAATGCATAAGCCATTCATGCTTTAAAATTGACCCTAAATAATGATTATTTATTTAGAATTTCTAACTTTGATTTGACTTTTGTTGTATAGAACACTTTGACCTCTCATGATGAACAAAGGCAAAATGACAAGAAGAGAGACTCGGATAAAAAAAATGACACTTCTGACATGTGCTACATGGTCTAAGTGGATGACTCCCTTGAGGAAATTCGGAGTGCGACCTCGATGAAGATAATGATATGTCATATGATGACCTTAATAAGTTTTGTCAAAAATTTCTTGAAAAATATGATTTGTTAAAGGTTGAAAACAAAAGTTTGAAAAAAGAAAATGATTCCATTTTAAACGAAAAATATTCTTTTCAAATAAATTTGAAATTATTTCAAAAGAAAATGAATTTTTAAAAATCAAGTTGCTTTGATTTCTAAAGAAAAGGAGATTATTTTAAATGAAAATGAGTCTTTGAAAAAAAAATTATGTTCGTTGAAAAAGAAAAGACTTCTATTTCTCTTTCAAAAGAAAATGATTTTGACTCCCATGCTTGTCATATTTCTCATGCTAATATTGCTTTATCCTCTATTAAAAAAAATGAGATTCATGTTTTAAAAAATAAAATTGATTGTTTGAGCGCAAATTTGAGTAATTGTGCTTTTAAGATTGGAGACCTTGTTTCAAAAAAAACAAGCTACATATGTTCATGTGCACCCTCTACGGAATACACCACATACACACCGTACTCACACCTTTATGTATGCTAGCGTGTACACATGTACATATTGTGGCTGCAAAGGTCATCTTACAAAATTTTGCTATGCTAGATTAAATATTTCAAATTTTGCATACAAGAATGTTTAAGTTCCATATGCTACTAACCCTATAGACTCAAGAAGATATGGGTACCATAATTCACACCAGTTGTTTTTGATGTAGGTATAGGCTCTCAGAAAATGTGAGAGATTTGGTGCCTTGATTGTGATACAATCGGAGCTTGATGGACAAATCAATTGATGCATCACTATCAAGGTGTTTAGGTGGTAAGACCACCTCGTTTTGGAGAAATGTAAATTAGATCCATCTATTTGGTAACTATCTCTATCCTCTATATTATGTTTACACATATTTTGATTAGATAATTTTTTAGCATATCATAGTTTAAATATTTTAAATATATGTTAATACGCAAACTTGTTAAAACTTGTGTTATAGATGTACAATTCTTGAGATACACTTATTGTTTATGCTATAAATATACTATTTCATTTGTGTACTCAATTTATATTTGATTGTACTTGATGTCCTATTTTGATGATTCTTGCATGTTACATGATATACCAATCTTATGAAAAAGGATTTCATATGAGTTTTGATGAGTAATTTTTAGTTTCATTGTTTTATCTTCATGAATATTTTTCTTACATGACTCTTGTGTACTCACGTTTTTCTTTACTAATGATTTCATATTCATGAGTACATGTTTATGCTATATATATTTGAGTGACAATTCTTATGTAATATACATGTTTTATGAGATATATGATTTGATTTATGTTTGAAGGATCTTGAACTAGTTTTCAAAATAATTTTAAATTAGATCATTTCTTCTTCACTTGGTTGTGTTTTCAATTTATACTAAACTACTTTCAAATCATTATTTTTAAAAACTTCTATCCTTTGTGGGTGTATGACTGGGTAATCATGCCTTGTATATATTTTAATGAATATTCTTTTGACATGTACATGTAGGTTGGTGATTTTAATGAGTTATACACATGATTATCATATTATTTCATTTGTGTGTACTTATTCATATTTATTAATGTATGTATATGTTAAATTTCAACTGGTATTTTAATTACATACATACATATGATTGATTATGCATGTTTAACAATGTCTATACATATTTGTATAGTACAATTGATTTTATACTAAGCTTGATTTGGTTTCAAATGAATCAGTACAATCTTTTAAAAGGGAGATAAATTTTTGATTTAAATGGTATCTTGTATTTACTCCTATTAGTTTGAGAAAAGCATTTCTTTTTAGCAAAATATTCATATTTCCTATAGGTATCAATTATTACAATTGATATTTACATTTCAAATTATTTTTTCTAAATGGTATCTATGTTTATATTTAACTATAAGTGATATTTTAAGTAGTATCAAAATTTGTTTTCTATAATTGGTATCTTAGAAAATCAAAATTTCATTTGTTTCAAAATTTTACTTTTGATATGTATTGTCATTGTAAGGGGGTTAACTTAACATCTTCGCTATGCATAAACTTATGATGAGTGTATTATATGAAGAAGATCTTGACCTCTCTTTTCTATATGATGCACGTGTGTAAGGGGAGCTTAACATTTTCATCTATACATTATATATTATGCTTATGTGGTTTAAGATTTAGTCATCTCTTCTCCATTTAATGCTTGTATGCAGGAGGAGATAACTTTCTGTCTTTCCTCTTCATAAATATTTATCGTAGATACATTTACCTTGTCTTCTTTCCCCCTTTGTTATTGAATTGATAAAAAAAGAGAGAAATTTAGATTTATATATGCTTGTTTTATTTATGTTTATGCATATATGTCTATGTTTAATGTTTAGTTATGAGATTTATTAAATATCTATAAGTTTTATGCTATGTATGAGTTAAGGGGGAGCTTTTATGTAGCTTATCTTTAATTGACGAATATATTGACTCCATGAGTTTTGTCATCATCAAGAAGGGAGAGATTGTTGGCCCAAAAGCCCATCACTATAGTTTTGATGGATTAACTCACATAGTTATATACTAATGATCTTGTGTTATTTAAATTTCAGATATTCTATCAAGAACGTTGTTGGTGTTTAGCTTCAAAAAATATTCAAGGTCATGCTTTGAAGCTAGCACGTGTTGATTCAAAGAACTCAAGCTTAAGATCACATCAAGCATACAAGATGGAGTCTAGCTCGAAGAAATCAAGCTTGAATCAAGTAAAGATGAAGAAGAAGATTTATTCTAAAAAAAGGCTTGAATCAAATAAAGATGAAGAAGATTTATTCTAAAAAAGGCTTGAATCAAGAGTTTGTAAATTTAGAATTTATGTAAAGGATAGATTAGCTCTGATTGCTCAAACTTATACACACAAAAAAGTTTTTGGTTTCAGTTTAACAAGTAAACATTTTTGGTTTCATGAATAGATTTCATTATAAACAAGTTTACATTAGTTTAAATATGTATTGAATTTCATCCATATATATTGATACTTCAAATATGTTTAAGAAACTTATTTTGATGAGTAGAATTCATGAGTTTAAGTTTTGTAGTTATCAAAGTTAGATTTTTATATAAAAATTTGATTTTTAGAAAAATACGATTTTGGTTTTAAGATTGAATTTCTATATCTCAAAAATAAGTTCACATGTTTGTAATACGTGTTGATTTTTTATCACACATATTTGAACTTCATTGTATTTACATAAGCATATTTTGTGAAATTTATTGAGATTTATTTGTATTTAAATGGTGATATATAAAGATATTTTAATGTTTCAAAATTTTAGTTTTTGGGTTGAGTCGGTTAATCTGCCGGTCGACCGACGTGCACAGATGAGCACGAGCCCAAGAGAGCTAAGTTCGATAGACTGTCTGGTCAACCAACTATGTCTGCAGAGCTCTTGAGTTTTCTTGGTCGACCGACAGAGAGCGGTGCTCTCTGGAGTTGGGATCGGCCGATCGGTCGGCCGACCATTCTGCTGATCTTCTTGACACACCTTCAATGTTTTGCCTATAACTTTTTATTATATTATTTAATCTTTTTGATTTAAATTGAATTTAAAAGAAAACTTTTAGGGCTAAATTTCTTATTTAATGATCATTTTCCGATTCAAATATTACAGATGTCAAATATTGGTTTGAAATCAGTTTTTGTTCTGAAAATAGTTTACAGATTACTGGTTTGACACCTTTCACTTTTTTGATCATAACTCTATACTCCGATATCATATAGATTTGATTCAAGTTGTATTATAAAGATATCTTAACGATCTACAAATTCTTCTCAAATAAATATTACAAATTCTGAAGTTTTGTACCTCAAAAATGAGCTTAAAATTTACATTATGCGATGTGGTCTCTAGGTTGTTGGGCCAGAGAGCAAAAGCTCACTGACCAGGCCAGCGACTAACCGGCTACAGTAGCCGGTTGACCGAGGCCTGGCACCAGTTGGCCCAACAGCTAGTCTTGTAAACTAGCTGACTAGCCACTGGGGGTAGAGATTAGTTTTGCTTTTTTTTTCCCAACAATAGCCTACGGCTACTATATAGTGCATTTATGTAATATTTTTTTTGGTTTTTGATTTGTTTTCAAACCTATTTATAGAGTTTGGATTTGGGATTTAAAAAAATGATTCTTCCACAAGTTTTTGAGCAAAATATTTTCTATCTGTTAGAAACTCTTCAACAAAGTTTTTAGAGGAAATATTTCTCATCCACAAGAGGGATTTTTCCCTAATGTTTTAAGAGCTATTTTTCAATTTTAAAAAGAGTCTTTCTTGAGCCTCAAAATCCAAATCACTCTTGTTTTCTCACACAAACTTAAGCCTTTCATTGCTAACTATCCTATAGGATCCTTATTTGTAAGAGTTTTCTTATTTGTGATAAAGAAGTGATCACCAACTATTTTACGTTTGTTTTTGAAGAAGTTGGAGGTTGTGGCCCAAGCTTGCGAGTTCACGTGTATTGTTCTTGGGGAACAAGTGAGGAACTTGCGGGTCTGAGAGTCTTGTAGGTGTTGCGACACTGAGTGTTCTTACAGGATCAATTCTAGTAGAAATCCTTCATTGTGGTGAAGGCAGAAATGTAGAGCAAGTGGTTCGAATCTCAAAACAATTTTTCCGTGTTTGTGATTGCTTATTGCTCTCTTTACTCACTTATATATTTGTATGCTCATATTGTTCATATCTTTATATGCTTGATATAACTTGTGTTCAATTGATATATATGCTTGGAATTGTCAAATTGGTTAATATTATTTGCTTGCTTAATATAGTGTAGAATTTTTAGTATAAATTTGTAATTCCGTATTTGATTAGCACATCACCTATTCATACCCCCTCTAGGTGATTAAAAAAAAATTCATTGTCAGAAAAGTGCATATGACTTAGCGTAAAATAATAGACTAGATTAGAAATACAGTTTTAATTCTTACCTTGATTGATGACAAGCTTTTAAATAGAGACTAAGTGTAGGAATGAATAATTTGGCATTCCTATGACTTATAAATTACTTGAATTTTTGTAAAAATTCTTCAAATATTCTCTCTCTTTCAAAATAAGTTTTCAAAATACTAACACTTTATTTTCCTTTTTTATAGATTTTGTGGGTGTAATTCACTGAAAGCCCCCCAAAATAAAACTCGTCCTCTAAGGGTAACCTAGAGATTTAACAGCTTATTGCGTGCTAAGTGCAACCATGATTCCTACGAAAGTGAGTTAGATTAGATTGTCTCTAATTTTTTATTTGTTTTACTTGAGGATGAGCAAAACATAGGCATGTGAGTATGATTGGTCACTGATATTGCATATTTATTGTCAAATTCTCATATTTATTATACAATAAACATTACTATTTAATCTTTTTTTTCTAAATGACTTGCAGGCCTTTACTAATGAAGGGAAGAAAATACACCCAATAGCCTAATTAAATTCAAAATTAAATCAAATTAAAAATTGGGGCAAATATTCAAAAGATAAGTTGAAAATTAGAGCAAATCAGGGAGATAACACCAAATAAAAATCGGTTAATATCAGATTTCTATAAATCCATTTTGGTTAGTTGGAGATCAATAGAGATATTGTTGAATCCAAAGCTCTAACTGAAAACCTGTTTGAAGATAAAAGCGTATATACAATCAACAGACCACATATGGCACTACAGGATCTCACCCTGTAGCTAGATCTTTGCCGCAGAATTGCGGCCAAAGCCGTGTTTTCGCGGCTTTGTCATGGGATTCAGGGAGCATCAGCTCCCTCAAGCTTCATACGCTCCTTCTCCTTTCATTTATCTTATAAATACCTGCAAATTCCGAGGCAGAGGGGACCACACTGCAGAGAGAGATATTAGGTAGGTTTTTGTTCTAGTTTAGCTTAGGTTTTTTACATTTAAATGTAATTTTATTTCTTATTTATAGCATAGTTTAGAGAGAGTTTCATGAGAAAAGGAGAAGGAGATATGTACTAAGGGGGACACTAAATATATTCTTCTTCTTAGAGATTTGTATTGAGAGAGATAGTCAACATAATGTTCCTCCTCTTCTTCATCGTTATTCAATCTAGTAGATCACTGCTTATTGTTATTTTTTCTCTTGTTCTGCTTTGATGTAAATCTTCGCAAACATTCCAAGGAATGATAATCAATAGAAGAGGTAAGCTAACTTTCATGTTCTATTCTTTCTTTTTCCTTGTTTAGAAACACGATTTTAAAGCCAACACTTTTTTCCTATTTCTTTTCCATTCTCTTTCTTTTTACATAATACTTCTTT
The DNA here is from genome assembly GCA_038442645.1 of Agave tequilana. Classification (NCBI taxonomy): domain Eukaryota; kingdom Viridiplantae; phylum Streptophyta; class Magnoliopsida; order Asparagales; family Asparagaceae; genus Agave; species Agave tequilana. The sequence goes on from JAVJIF010023227.1 coordinate 17,889, forward strand.
TAATTAAAACAACAACACCATCTTTTCGATCTTCATTTCTCCTCTTCTAGCATTAACACTTTTTCTTTCTTTTCAAAAACTATGACTAAGAAGAAATATTTTAAACTATTTTAAGTAACTTAAAAAGAATTACTAAATGCTTTAATCGTAGGTCCCTCCTTATGGATCACGACCCGCATAGCCACTTGTTATAGCGGTAGTATTGAGCAACCTTGTACTTGTTAATCAATATTTCTAAACTTCTCTTTTGTGCACAGGTTCCACTTAATCACTTGAGTCCCATTCCAAGTTGATGTAGTCTTTGATGATCTTCTTCTTTCCCGAGGCTCTCTCTCAGGATGTTTTATCATAGATTCTGAAGGTGAAAATCATGTTACCTTTATATTTGAAATTCGTTATGTATCCAGTTTCTAAGTAATTGTCTCGTATAAAATCTTACCAGTACTCTCCACCCATGAGCACATCATTGTTTTCAATATGAAGGTGGATATACCACTGTTGGCCTAAAGGTCTATTCATTTTAGTTTTGTTGATGATTAACTCATAAAGTTATATTACTAATAATGTTGTATTGTTTCTATTTCATATTTAATCAAGGCATGATAGTGTGTGTAGCTCCAAGAAAAGACTCAAAGTCAAGTTTTAAAGCTAACAAGTGTTGATTCAAGAGCTTAATTATGAAGATCACATCTAGCACTCAAGAAGGGGTGAAGTTCAAAGGAATCAGGTTTGGATCAAGTCAAGATAAAGAAGAAGATCAAGATCAAGAAGAAGACTTGTACCATATGTTTGTAAGTTTATTTTATTTAGAAGATTTGTAAAGTTTAGACTAGATTTGATTGCTCAAGCTCACTCTCTCTCTCACACACACACAAGTTTTCTCTATTAGTTTAATAAGTTTAATTGAAAATAAATATATGGTTTACGGTTTAGTTTTTCAAATATTTGGCTTCAGGTGAGAAAATCACAAAATCAAGTTTATATTGATTTATATGTGTATTGGATTTTGTCCACACACTTTAGAGCTTTAATAGAGTTTAAGAAACTTGTTTTTGTATTTTATGCAAGTTTAGAATCTTGTTTGTAAAAGTTTTGATTTTTATCAAAAGTTTTAGATTTTAGAAAACTTTTTAATTGCTTTTATATTTCAAAAGTGTATTTGAAATCTTAAAAAATAGTTAACTAATTTATAATATGAGTTGATTCTTGATCACACATGTTTGTAATTTATAATATTTACATGAAATTATTTTTGTGGATTTTATAAGAATTAATTTGCATTTTTTAAAAGTGTTTATTTTTCAATGTTATAATAGTTTAATTTAAAAATACACTTAAAATCTCAAGAAGAAATTTACTATTTGAAATATATGTTGATATCTTTATCACATATATTAATAATTATTTTTTGGAATTTTATGAAATTTTATTTATATTTTAACAAATTTTTTAATACAAATTCTAAAAAATAAAAAAAATTTTGGGATGTTAAGCCGGTCGACCGTAGATGACACAACTAGGCACTGGCCCAGTCTAGTCGACTAGCCCGATAAACCGGGGAGTCAGAGCACTGGGCTCTAGCCTAACCCAGTCGACCGGGACTAGTCGACTCGGAAATAGAGCGCCATGGGCGCTCTGCGGTCGGCCCGGTCGACCGCGAAATGGCCTGGCCATCCCAATGGCTATAAAAATAGCAGTTGGGCCAGGCCAGTCTGTTGCGAATTTTTTTATTTTTTTGTTTTTATTTTTGTTTATTTTTGTTTGAGACTATACATAGAGCATGGGTTTTTTGAAGAAGATTTCTTTGACAACTTTCATGAGCTTTACTTTCTCATCTATTAGAGAGTTTTAAACAAAGTTTTGAGCATTAATATTTCCATCTCTTTGAGAAGAATCTCTACAAGTTTCAAAAGCAAAAATTCTCCTATTTCCTGGAGTGTTTTTCAACAAAGTTTTAAGAGCTTCAATTTCCAATTTTAAATTTTTTTTCATTGTGTACATCTTGAGATTTTCAATCCAAATCTCTCTAATTTTCTCACAGAAGCATGAGCCATCAATTCTATATCTATTTTGTAGGTTTTCTTGTTATGAGAGTTTATTTGTGATCAAGAGTCTTGATCAATTGAGTGGTTGGAGAGGTTGAGGCCTCGAATGAGCTTGCGGGCTCAAGTGTATTGTTCTCGCGAAAATGAGTGTGGGATTGCGGATACGAGAGTTCTTAAGGGAATTTATAGGTGCGGCACCGAGTGATCTTGTGGGATCAAGCTAGCGAAAATCTTTCATTGTGGTGAAGGTGGGGACGTAGAGCAAGTTGCTCGAACCTCGAAATAAATCTCTCGTGTTTGCGATTGCTCTCTGTCTCTTTTACTCACTCTTATTTAATATTTTGCATGCTCATATTGTTTATATTTTTACATGCTTGATATTACTTGTGCTATGTTGACATACATGCTTAGAATTGTTTAATTGCTTTTGTTTAGTTTAGAATTGTTAGGTAAGGTTTTTAATTTCCGTATTTGATTAGTACATCCCCTATTTCCTCCCTTTAGGTGATTACAAGTGGTATGAGAGCTTGGTCCTTTTGATTTGGTTTAACAACCTAGAGTTAAAAATCATTATTTGTTAATCATTATATTTATTTGCACACACATGACCTATAGAGGTGTAGATTTCCCACCCAAGTTTGATGGACATAATTCCCTATTTGGAATGTTAAGATGACCGTCTTCCTTGAATCTTTAGGGAGTCGGGTTTCAGAGGCTATCTCTACATAATTTTCTAAACTCGATGGTTATGCGGACACTTGATTTGAAATCACCGTAAAAGAATATGAAGCCAATGGCAAATCCAAATATGCTCTCATGCAAGCCCTCAATGATGATGATTATCTCAGGTCATCAATTACACATCAGCCTGTGATATATGGCAATGTTTAATCATCACACATGAAGGCACATCACAGGTGAAGAAAGAAAAATTAGATTTTCTTAATTCACAATATGATAGCTTTAGAATGCTTGATCGTGAATCTATTGATGAAGTGCTCACTCATTTTACCACTATCACTAACAGATTTATTTTTTTAGGTAAACCCATCGACAATGATCAAAAGGTTGAAAGAAGGAGAAAGATGATGTCGACAATATTTTCGAACAATTAAAGAGAATAGAGCCATTCCTCTACAAACAACACTGAAAGACAAGAAGGCAATGAAAGCCACCGCATGGGATTCAAAAAGTGAATCCGATGGAGAAGTTGATTCTGCACACGTGTGCTTCATGGTCCAAGAGGATAACCCTCTTGAGGTAAATTCAGAATCTCATTTAAATATTGATAAATTGTAACGCCCCGATCCTGGCGGATACGGAGACGTCACTGCGACGTATATACGCAAGTCAGAAGTACCTTCACGTATATACGCTAAGCATCAGTACAGGCAAGAATCAGAGTACGGAAGCAAGTGGTGCATTATACATTCCAACACATGAGTACAATTACAAAGTTATCACCAGAGGTGATCCAATATTACATGAATATTACATCACTGATATGCGCAATTGCGAGAATACAAGAGGTGTACAAGTATGAACAGTACAAAAGGCGCTCACGAGCTTATAAAAGGAAAACTCGTGAGGCACACCGGGGGGCTGGAAGGATAGAGCTTAGGACAGTTTGCTGGAGGTCCATGCTACCGCTGCGCCACTCTGATCAGCAACTAGGAGAATCCACACGCTCCAAGCTCCATGACCTGGACATGAGAATCCAGGGGAGTCAGATGAAACTCCCCAGGCGAGTGGTGATACAAAAGCCGGGTGGCGTGCTGAGATAAGTACAAGTGTATCGATAAAACCGAATCATAATCATGCATTGAAAACCGTGTCGTGAGAAGAAGCATGTATAAGCAGGTAGATATGTAATAAGTGATATCAAGCAGGAAGTACTCATGGTATGATAAGACAAGAGAAGGTAGAGATGACATGGTAACACCAGATATCTCCTAAACTAACATAAAACCAATGAAAACCGATAAAATCGAATAAAACCGATTTCGAGCAAAACTGATTGCACAAGCTTAGGTTACGGCTCCATGAGACTAGTACATCGAAGGAATAATCCAAACAAGGAAACCCTCATCTATATACCTTTATCACATGTCGCCGTAATCCAAGCGAATACAACCCGAGTTACAAAGCAACACGACAAATTCACATGGCTTATTATTATTATTATTGGGGCCGCCTAAGTTTCAAGCTTCAGTATGTGTCCCATTCCACATACTTCCACCCACAACTTATATAGCCAGTTATTTGGAAACTGATAAAGTTCGATGAATCATGTTCTGGATGGGCCCCGTACATGCCCGGGACAACGGTTCAGGAGTATCCGGTGCTGAGCCGGAACGTACCGCTAGGTACCGGGACTTATGGACGCCCGAACAGGAATAGAGTATCGCAGATCCCATAGAAATAGGCCTAGGGCGTGTGCATACCTGGCAGGAATAAACAGGAGTAGGGGTGCCAGCACACCCCACGGAATCCCTGGTGGCCGCCAGGTGATCCCTCAAGTATTTGGCCACGCGTGACTCGATAGTGCCACCATGAACATGATTAATCAGGGCCCATCAGTTTCCCCCAAACCAGGTGCAAGTTATTTATTATAACTTACCAATATTAACAGATTACGGGAATAACGGGTCATGACAGGAAATGGCCCTACAGATTCAAGAGGTGGCCCCCACAGATTCAAGAGGTGGCCCCCACCGGGTACGGTGTGGCACTTTGTTCCATGTGGCACTTTGTTCTGAGGGGATGGATTCTAGAGGTGGCCCCCACAGATTCAAGAGGTGGCCCCCACCGAATATGGTGTGGCACTTTGCTCTGTGTGGCACTTAGTTCCATTCAGGATAACAAGGCAGGATTCCCGTAACGTGATAACCAAGAGTCAAGTATTAATATAACAGGGGTACATAACAAGCATAACAGGAGTCAGGTAACCAATCATGTCAAGAGGTTGATATTAGTCTGGTGGCAAGTCATGTCATAACAAGGGGTCTTGCCAGGTAGTAGCATGCCAGGTGATATACATGTGTTAAATGGTATCATGTAATGACAAGTAGTATAAACAGGAGACAGGCATTAGCATGTAGTAAAGCAGTAGCTGAGCACAACCAAGCGGAGCTGAGCAAGCTGGAATACAGACAGCAAACAGGATTTATCCCTGGAGCGTCTGGCAAGGTTACCGGAACAACTCGGCTTGAAGTGCGAGTAGGAAATCCGGCAGCATCCCGCCTAGACGATTCTAGAGGTAAAGCGCTGAACGCTGGTCATGATAACCAGGCGAAGCCGAAAGACCTGACGGTCCCAATCACGTCTCTGACGAGATAGTGAGGAACCGGAGGCTGAATACCGAGAGACCTACCGGCCCCAATCACCTCTCTTTCGAGACAGTGAGCGACCGGAGGCTGCAAGCTGAGAGACCTGCAATGTTAGTATCACATGTCATAAAGCAGCAAGTATATCACATGAAATGGGAAAGCCAAGAATAAAGCGAGATCACTCGCATAATCAGTAGGAAGTCAAGAGGATAGCGAGAACACTCGCCTAAATCACCGGAAAGCCGAAAAGGTCCGAAATCCATGGAACTCGGGACGCGCCATAATTATGAAAGGAGAGAGTGCACAGGAAGACGCGGGTTTTGGAAGTGAGACGCGAGGGTCGCAGACGCGGGAGTTAGCGTCGCGAGAATAACAGACACGGGAATCACAGACGCGGAAATAGCAGACGCGGGGTTCGCGTCGCAAGATGCCTCAAACGCGAGGTCTGCGTTCAAGTGCGGACGCGAGGGAAACGCGGACGCGGACGTGGGTTCTGCGTCGCGTTAACACAAGAAGAACACAAACGCGGGAATCATAGACGCGGGGATCGCATCGCGATGGTGTCATAAACGCGGGGTTCAAGTCCCGTGTCCATGAAGGAAATGCGGACGCGAGTATAAACTCTGCGTCACGCCAATACAGAAACGCGCGGAGCGCGTTAAGGGATTGCCCAGACGCGGGGTTGAGATCCGCGTTAGGAAAGTCTTGGCGAGGAAAATCACTCGCTGACAAGATTCCTTTGTTGCGCCCGACGAAGGGAAGTTCGGCCCCAATCCAAAAGGAGGGTACCGGCCCTAAGTCTTGCCAACGGAGAAGAACACGGCTCCAATCCAAAAGGAGGGACCGGTCTTCGAGTTTTGCCAACGAAAAAGAGCACGGCCCCAATCCAAAAGGAGTGGCCGACCCTAGAGGAGATGGAGTGATGGTGGTTTGTGGAGGATTTTGATGGTGGTGGTATTTTTTTTGGAGAAGGTAAAGGAGAAGGTGGAAGCTTTGGAGTTTGTAGTGGTTTCCATGGAGATGAAGGAGGAAGAAGATGAAGGTAAGGAGTTGGAGGAGTTGTAGTGGTGGTTGTTGGGGTGGAGATGAAGGAGGAGTTGGTGGAGGTTAAGGCTTTGGTGAAGAGAAAGAAGAGAAAATGAAGTGAAATGGAGAAGGAAAGGTATTTATAGGATTTGAGTTTGTAAAGTGATGCAAATTAATAAAGGAGAGGGGGTTTTTGCAAAATGGGGAGATGAGGTGACTCTCTTGGCCACTTGGCTTGTTGTGATGATGAGAGAGGAGTGGGGTGTCTTGGAAATGACATTTGGAAGAGAAGGAATTAATGAAGAGAGAGAAAAGAGGATATCATAATGGTGTTGCATACCATATAGGACAAAAGCAATAAAGGAGGAGAATCTTGCATTCCCTTCACTCAAAACGCAGCCCTCACCTGCGTTTGGGCCGAATGGGTTAAACGCAGGGATTAAGCCGCGTTTAGGGAAAGCCAAAAGCTGCGTTTCAAAGAGGAGAGAGAAAGTCATGATAATGGATGGGATTTGATCTGAAGTGCATTAAATGCGGAATGGGGAGGATCTTCACAATAAATGCGGAATCCCAGGTTGGTGAGATCCGCGTTTGAGGAAGAAGAGAGAAAGTGGGAAAAGACAGAGTGGAATATACGGGACAATCTCCTCGGTAACTGGGAAAACACCGGAAAGGCCCAAAAATAAAGTAATCCGGAAAGCTTCCCAAAAATAAAAATGATTTTTGGTGAAATCGGTTTTCAAAGATTCAATCTCATTTTCAGATAAAAATCCAGAAATCAACCGTCAATCTCGGTATACACCGGATTGGCCGGATTTTGATAAAATCTGATAAATCCCAGAAATTGAATTTAGATAGGAAATATGATTTTAAGAAATAATGTCTAAAGGCACTTTTAGAAATTCCAAACCGTTTGTAAATTAAAATTCCAGGAATCGGTCAACGGTACTGGCCGACACCGGTTTTGAAGATTTTCGACATAATTCAGGAAAATTCCAGAAAATCATAGAAAATCTAGAATATTGGAAAACGATGTTTAAAACTGAAATCGGTCAAATCGGAATACCAGAATATCCAAATCGAGCAATACTCTAGGATCGGGCCCTCGGTTCAGACTAGGGCTGACTCCGAGTCCACAAACCCAAATTCAAGACAAAACAATCATATAGAGAATTCACAATACAAAACGAATACAAGAAGTAAATCGAAAAATACGGTCGAGAAATCTGAATACGCATCTAAGTACGTATTCTGGGAGCGAGGTGTTACAATCCATCCACCTTACAAAAAATTGCGTCCTCGCAATTTCGTTAAGGGGTAAATTGAACACAAAGAGGACAAGGGCGGAATTTATACCAATTAAGATACGAAGTACTATAGGTAGGGCTCTCAAGTTGACTGATCAATAACCCGAATATAGAAATCTTCTGCACTTCCGGCTGCATAAGTCTTTGAATGATGCCAGATAATACCGACTGATAACACAGCTCTGCAATAAAATTTCCGCTGTACTGCATACTTAATGTCGCTCTGAGAATACGCCAGAATATTGAGGATAAGAAAACCCTGATAGTCCTGAGCATAAATAAAGAAGACCGATATTTAAGAATTCCGAAGACCAGGCATCGATCACTCTGAAGAATATAGCCGAGAACGTAGAATATCCATAGAGAATCCCGACAACTGACTTCTGAAAGATAACCTGATCAGGATCAATCCAGAGAATATCGAGCTTCATAGAGTTGACCGAAGAGATCATGTCATAGCTTCATTTAGAACCAGCCACTACCTTTCTAGTCTAACCATATCTTAAGTTGGTATAAAGGCTTCAAAAACCCAAAACCGGGTAAAGATGGAAGGGATTAGAAATCAAAGGAAAGATGATCAAGAAAAATAGATAACTCTGTACTAGTAGTTGGAATGTATAACCAGGACTCATGCATTCCAGTTGCAAATTTCTTTACCATTAATTTGCCGTCTGGACGTACTGAGGATGTAGAGCCTAAGCTCTGATACCACCCTGTAACGCCCCGATCCTGGCGGATACGGAGACGTCACTGCGACGTATATACGCAAGTCAGAAGTACCTTCACGTATATACGCTAAGCATCAGTACAGGCAAGAATCAGAGTACGGAAGCAAGTGGTGCATTATACATTCCAACACATGAGTACAATTACAAAGTTATCACCAGAGGTGATCCAATATTACATGAATATTACATCACTGATATGCGCAATTGCGAGAATACAAGAGGTGTACAAGTATGAACAGTACAAAAGGCGCTCACGAGCTTATAAAAGGAAAACTCGTGAGGCACACCGGGGGGCTGGAAGGATAGAGCTTAGGACAGTCTGCTGGAGGTCCATGCTACCGCTGCGCCACTCTGATCAGCAACTAGGAGAATCCACACGCTCCAAGCTCCATGACCTGGACATGAGAATCCAGGGGAGTCAGATGAAACTCCCCAGGCGAGTGGTGATACAAAAGCCGGGTGGCGTGCTGAGATAAGTACAAGTGTATCGATAAAACTGAATCATAATCATGCATTGAAAACCGTGTCGTGAGCAGAAGCATGTATAAGCAGGTAGATATGTAATAAGTGATATCAAGCAGGAAGTACTCATGGTATGATAAGACAAGAGAAGTTAGAGATGACATGGTAACACCAGATATCTCCTAAACTAACATAAAACCAATGAAAACCGATAAAACCGAATAAAACCGATTCCGAGCAAAACTGATTGCACAAGCTTAGGTCACGGCTCCATGAGACTAGTACATCGAAGGAATAATCCAAACAAGGAAACCCTCATCTATATACCTTTATCACATGTCGCCGCAATCCAAGCGAATACAACCCGAGTTACAAAGCAACACGACAAATTCACATGGCTTATTATTATTATTATTGGGGCCGCCTAAGTTTCAAGCTTCAGTATGTGTCCCATTCCACATACTTCCACCCATAACTTATATAGCCAGTTATTTGGAAACTGATAAAGTTCGATGAATCATGTTCTGGATGGGCCCCGTACATGCCCGGGACAACGGTTCAGGAGTATCCGGTGCTGAGCCGGAACGTACCGCTAGGAACCGGGACTTATGGACGCCCGAACAGGAATAGAGTATCGCAGATCCCATAGAAATAGGCCTAGGGCGTGTGCATACCCGGCAGGAATTAACAGAAGTAGGGGTGCCAGCACACCCCACGGAATCCCTGGTGGCCGCCAGGTGATCCCTCAAGTATTTGGCCACGCGTGACTCGATAGTGCCACCATGAACATGATTAATCAGGGCCCATCAGTTTCCCCCAAACCAGGTGCAAGTTGTTTATTATAACTTACCAATATTAACAGATTACGGGAATAACGGGTCATGACAGGAAATGGCCCTACAGATTCAAGAGGTGGCCCCCACAGATTCAAGAGGTGGCCCCCACCGGGTACGGTGTGGCACTTTGTTCCATGTGGCACTTTGTTCTGAGGGGATGGATTCTAGAGGTGGCCCCCACAGATTCAAGAGGTGGCCCCCACCGAATATGGTGTGGCACTTTGCTCTGTGTGGCACTTAGTTCCATTCAGGATAACAAGGCAGGATTCCCGTAATGTGATAACCAAGAGTCAAGTATTAATATAACAGGGGTACATAACAAGCATAACAGGAGTCAGGTAACCAATCATGTCAAGAGGTTGATATTAGTCTGGTGGCAAGTCATGTCATAACAAGGGGTCTTGCCAGGTAGTAGCATGCCAGGTGATATACATGTGTTAAATGGTATCATGTAATGACAAGTAGTATAAACAGGAGACAGGCATTAGCATGTAGTAAAGCAGTAGCTGAGCACAACCAAGCGGAGCTGAGCAAGCTGGAATACAGACAGCAAACAGGATTTATCCCTGGAGCGTCTGGCAAGGTTACCGGAACAACTCGGCTTGAAGTGCGAGTAGGAAATCCGGCAGCATTCCGCCTAGACGATTCTAGAGGTAAAGCGCTGAACGCTGGTCATGATAACCAGGCGAAGCCGAAAGACCTGACGGTCCCAATCACGTCTCTGACGAGATAGTGAGGAACCGGAGGCTGAATACCGAGAGACCTACCGGCCCCAATCACCTCTCTTTCGAGACAGTGAGCGACCGGAGGCTGCAAGCTGAGAGACCTGCAATGTTAGTATCACATGTCATAAAGCAGCAAGTATATCACATGAAATGGGAAAGCCAAGAATAAAGCGAGATCACTCGCATAATCAGTAGGAAGTCAAGAGGATAGCGAGAACACTCGCCTAAATCACCGGAAAGCCGAAAAGGTCCGAAATCCATGGAACTCGGGACGCGCCATAATTATGAAAGGAGAGAGTGCACAGGAAGACGCGGGTTTTGGAAGTGAGACGCGAGGGTCGCAGACGCGGGAGTTAGCGTCGCGAGAATAACAGACACGGGAATCACAGACGCGGAAATAGCAGACGCGGGGTTCGCGTCGCAAGATGCCTCAAACGCGAGGTCTGCGTTCAAGTGCGGACGCGAGGGAAACGCGGACGCGAACGTGGGTTCTGCGTCGCGTTAACACAAGAAGAACACAAACGCGGGAATCACAGACGAGGGGATCGCATCGCGATGGTGTCATAAATGCGGGGTTCAAGTCCCGTGTCCATGAAGGAAATGCGGACGCGAGTATAAACTCTGCGTCACGCCAATACAGAAACGCGCGGAGCGCGTTAAGGGATTGCCCAGACGCGGGGTTGAGATCCGCGTTAGGAAAGTCTTGGCGAGGAAAATCACTCGCTGACAAGATTCCTTTGTTGCGCCCGACGAAGGGAAGTTCGGCCCCAATCCAAAAGGAGGGTACCGGCCCTAAGTCTTGCCAACGGAGAAGAACACGGCTCCAATTCAAAAGGAGGGACCGGTCTTCGAGTTTTGCCAACGAAAAAGAGCACGGCCCCAATCCAAAAGGAGTGGCCGGCCCTAGAGGAGATGGAGTGATGGTGGTTTGTGGAGGATTTTGATGGTGGTGGTATTTTTTTTGGAGAAGGTAAAGGAGAAGGTGGAAGCTTTGGAGTTTGTGGTGGTTTCCATGGAGATGAAGGAGGAAGAAGTGAAGGTAAGGAGTTGGAGGAGTTGTAGTGGTGGTTGTTGGGTGGAGATGAAGGAGGAGTTGGTGGAGGTTAAGGCTTTGGTGAAGAGAAAGAAGAGAAAATGAAGTGAAATGGAGAAGGAAAGGTATTTATAGGATTTGAGTTTGTAAAGTGATGCAAATAAATAAAGGAGAGGGGGTTTTTGCAAAATAGGGAGATGAGGTGACTCTCTTGGCCACTTGGCTTGTTGTGATGATGAGAGAGGAGTGGGGTGTCTTGGAAATGACATTTGGAAGAGAAGGAATTAATGAAGAGAGAGAAAAGAGGATATCATAATGGTGTTGCATACCATATAGGACAAAAGCAATAAAGGAGGAGAATCTTGCATTCCCTTCACTCAAAACGCAGCCCTCACCTGCGTTTGGGCCGAATGGGTTAAACGCAGGGATTAAGCCGCGTTTAGGGAAAGCCAAAAGCTGCGTTTCAAAGAGGAGAGAGAAAGTCATGATAATGGATGGGATTTGATCTGAAGTGCATTAAATGCGGAATGGGGAGGATCTTCACAATAAATGAGGAATCCCAGGTTGGTGAGATCCGCGTTTGAGGAAGAAGAGAGAAAGTGGGAAAAGACAGAGTGGAATATACGGGACAATCTCCTCGGTAACTGGGAAAACACCGGAAAGGCCCAAAAATAAAGTAATCCGGAAAGCTTCCCAAAAATAAAAATGATTTTTGGTGAAATCGGTTTTCAAAGATTCAATCTCATTTTCAAGATAAAAATCCAGAAATCAACCGTCAATCTCGGTATACACCGGATTGGCCGGATTTTGATAAAATCTGATAAATCCCAGAAATTGAATTTAGATAGGAAATATGATTTTAAGAAATAATGTCTAAAGGCACTTTTAGAAATTCCAAACCGTTTGTAAATTAAAATTCCAGGAATCGGTCAACGGTACTAGCCGACACCGGTTTTGAAGATTTTCGACATAATTCAGGAAATTCCAGAAAATCATAGAAAATCTAGAATATTGGAAAACGATGTTTAAAACTGAAATCGGTCAAATCGGAATACCAGAATATCCAAATCGAGCAATACTCTAGGATCGGGCCCTCGGTTCAGACTAGGGCTGACTCCGAGTCCACAAACCCAAATTCAAGACAAAACAATCATATAGAGAATTCACAATACAAAACGAATACAAGAAGTAAATCGAAAAATACGGTCGAGAAATCTGAATACGCATCTAAGTACGTATTCTGGGAGCGGGGTGTTACAATCCATCCACCTTACAAAAAATTGCGTCCTCGCAATTTCGTTAAGGGGTAAATTGAACACAAAGAGGACAAGGGCGGAATTTATACCAATTAAGATACGAAGTACTATAGGTAGGGCTCTCAAGTTGACTGATCAATAACCCGAATATAGAAATCTTCTGCACTTCCGGCTGCATAAGTCTTTGAATGATGCCAGATAATACCGACTGATAACACAGCTCTGCAATAAAATTTCCGCTGTACTGCATACTTAATGTCGCTCTGAGAATACGCCAGAATACTGAGGATAAGAAAACCCTGATAGTCCTGAGCATAAATAAAGAAGACCGATATTTAAGAATTCCGAAGACCAGGCATCGATCACTCTGAAGAATATAGCCGAGAACGTAGAATATCCATAGAGAATCCCGACAACTGACTTCTGAAAGATAACCTGATCAGGATCAATCCAGAGAATATCAAGCTTCATAGAGTTGACCGAAGAGATCATGTCATAGCTTCATTTAGAACCAGCCACTACCTTTCTAGTCTAACCATATCTTAAGTTGGTATAAAGGCTTCAAAAACCAAAACGGGTAAAGATGGAAGGGATTAGAAATCAAAGGAAAGATGATCAAGAAAAAATAGATAACTCTGTACTAGTAGTTGGAATGTATAACCAGGACTCATGCATTCCAGTTGCAAATTTCTTTACCATTAATTTGCCGTCTGGACGTACTGAGGATGTAGAGCCTAAGCTCTGATACCACCCTGTAACGCCCCGATCCTGGCGGATACGGAGACGTCACTGCGACGTATATACGCAAGTCAGAAGTACCTTCACGTATATACGCTAAGCATCAGTACAGGCAAGAATCAGAGTACGGAAGCAAGTGGTGCATTATACATTCCAACACATGAGTACAATTACAAAGTTATCACCAGAGGTGATCCAATATTACATGAATATTACATCACTGATATGCGCAATTGCGAGAATACAAGAGGTGTACAAGTATGAACAGTACAAAAGGCGCTCACGAGCTTATAAAAGGAAAACTCGTGAGGCACACCGGGGGGCTGGAAGGATAGAGCTTAGGACAGTCTGCTGGAGGTCCATGCTACCGCTGCGCCACTCTGATCAGCAACTAGGAGAATCCACACGCTCCAAGCTCCATGACCTGGACATGAGAATCCAGGGGAGTCAGATGAAACTCCCCAGGCGAGTGGTGATACAAAAGCCGGGTGGCGTGCTGAGATAAGTACAAGTGTATCGATAAAACCGAATCATAATCATGCATTGAAAACCGTGTCGTGAGCAGAAGCATGTATAAGCAGGTAGATATGTAATAAGTGATATCAAGCAGGAAGTACTCATGGTATGATAAGACAAGAGAAGGTAGAGATGACATGGTAACACCAGATATCTCCTAAACTAACATAAAACCAATGAAAACCGATAAAACCGAATAAAACCGATTCCGAGCAAAACTGATTGCACAAGCTTAGGTCACGGCTCCATGAGACTAGTACATCGAAGGAATAATCCAAACAAGGAACCCTCATCTATATACCTTTATCACATGTCGCCGTAATCCAAGCGAATACAACCCGAGTTACAAAGCAACACGACAAATTCACATGGCTTATTATTATTATTATTGGGGCCGCCTAAGTTTCAAGCTTCAGTATGTGTCCCATTCCACATACTTCCACCCACAACTTATATAGCCAGTTATTTGGAAACTGATAAAGTTCGATGAATCATGTTCTGGATGGGCCCCGTACATGCCCGGGACAACGGTTCAGGAGTATCCGGTGCTGAGCCGGAACGTACCGCTAGGTACCGGGACTTATGGACGCCCGAACAGGAATAGAGTATCGCAGATCCCATAGAAATAGGCCTAGGGCGCGTGCATACCCGGCAGGAATAAACAGGAGTAGGGGTGCCAGCACACCCCACGGAATCCCTGGTGGCCGCCAGGTGATCCCTCAAGTATTTGGCCACGCGTGACTCGATAGTGCCACCATGAACATGATTAATCAGGGCCCATCAGTTTCCCCCAAACCAGGTGCAAGTTGTTTATTATAACTTACCATATTAACAGATTACGGGAATAACGGGTCATGACAGGAAATGGCCCTACAGATTCAAGAGGTGGCCCCCACAGATTCAAGAGGTGGCCCCCACCGGGTACGGTGTGGCACTTTGTTCCATGTGGCACTTTGTTCTGAGGGGATGGATTCTAGAGGTGGCCCCCACAGATTCAAGAGGTGGCCCCCACCGAATATGGTGTGGCACTTTGCTCTGTGTGGCACTTAGTTCCATTCAGGATAACAAGGCAGGATTCCTGTAATGTGATAACCAAGAGTCAAGTATTAATATAACAGGGGTACATAACAAGTATAACAGGAGTCAGGTAACCATCATGTCAAGAGGTTGATATTAGTCTGGTGGCAAGTCATGTCATAACAAGGGGTCTTGCCAGGTAGTAGCATGCCAGGTGATATACATGTGTTAAATGGTATCATGTAATGACAAGTAGTATAAACAGGAGACAGACATTAGCATGTAGTAAAGCAGTAGCTGAGCACAACCAAGCGGAGCTGAGCAAGCTGGAATACAGACAGCAAACAGGATTTATCCCTGGAACGTCTGGCAAGGTTACCGGAACAACTCGGCTTGAAGTGCGAGTAGGAAATCCGGCAGCATCCCGCCTAGACGATTCTAGAGGTAAAGCGCTGAACGCTGGTCATGATAACCAGGCGAAGCCGAAAGACCTGACGGTCCCAATCACGTCTCTGACGAGATAGTGAGGAACCGGAGGCTGAATACCGAGAGACCTACCGGCCCCAATCACCTCTCTTTCGAGACAGTGAGCGACCGGAGGCTGCAAGCTGAGAGACCTGCAATGTTAGTATCACATGTCATAAAGCAGCAAGTATATCACATGAAATGGGAAAGCCAAGAATAAAGCGAGATCACTCGCATAATCAGTAGGAAGTCAAGAGGATAGCGAGAACACTCGCCTAAATCACCGAAAAGCCGAAAAGGTCCGAAATCCATGGAACTCGGGACGCGCCATAATTATGAAAGGAGAGAGTGCACAGGAAGACGCGGGTTTTGGAAGTGAGACGCGAGGGTCGCAGACGCGGGAGTTAGCGTCGAGAGAATAACAGACACGGGAATCACAGACGCGGAAATAGCAGACGCGGGGTTCGCGTCGCAAGATGCCTCAAACGCGAGGTCTGCGTTCAAGTGCGGACGCGAGGGAAACGCGGACGCGGACGTGGGTTCTGCGTCGCGTTAACACAAGAAGAACACAAACGCGGGAATCACAGACGCGGGGATCGCATCGCGATGGTGTCATAAACGCGGGGTTCAAGTCCCATGTCCATGAAGGAAATGCGGACGCGAGTATAAACTCTGCGTCACGCCAATACAGAAACGCGCGGAGCGCGTTAAGGGATTGCCCAGACGCGGGGTTGAGATCCGCGTTAGGAAAGTCTTGGCGAGGAAAATCACTCGCTGACAAGATTTCTTTGTTGCGCCCGACGAGGGAAGTTCGGCCCCAATCCAAAAGGAGGGTACCGGCCCTAAGTCTTGCCAACGGAGAAGAACACGGCTCCAATCCAAAAGGAGGGACCGGTCTTTGAGTTTTGCCAACGAAAAAGAGCACGGCCCCAATCCAAAAGGAGTGGCCGGCCCTAGAGGAGATGGAGTGATGGTGGTTTGTGGAGGATTTTGATGGTGGTGGTATTTTTTTTGGAGAAGGTAAAGGAGAAGGTGGAAGCTTTGGAGTTTGTGGTGGTTTCCATGGAGATGAAGGAGGAAGAAGATGAAGGTAAGGAGTTGGAGGAGTTGTAGTGGTGGTTGTTGGGGTGGAGATGAAGGAGGAGTTGGTGGAGGTTAAGGCTTTGGTGAAGAGAAGAAGAGAAAATGAAGTGAAATGGAGAAGGAAAGGTATTTATAGGATTTGAGTTTGTAAAGTGATGCAAATAAATAAAGGAGAGGGGGTTTTTGCAAAATGGGGAGATGAGGTGACTCTCTTGGCCACTTGGCTTGTTGTGATGATGAGAGAGGAGTGGGGTGTCTTGGAAATGACATTTGGAAGAGAAGGAATTAATGAAGAGAGAGAAAAGAGGATATCATAATGGTGTTGCATACCATATAGGACAAAAGCAATAAAGGAGGAGAATCTTGCATTCCCTTCACTCAAAACGCAGCCCTCACCTGCGTTTGGGCCGAATGGGTTAAACGCAGGGATTAAGCCGCGTTTAGGGAAAGCCAAAAGCTGCGTTTCAAAGAGGAGAGAGAAAGTCATGATAATGGATGGGATTTGATCTGAAGTGCATTAAATGCGGAATGGGGAGGATCTTCACAATAAATGCGGAATCCCAGGTTGGTGAGATCCGCGTTTGAGGAAGAAGAGAGAAAGTGGGAAAAGACAGAGTGGAATATACGGGACAATCTCCTCGGTAACTGGGAAAACACCGGAAAGGCCCAAAAATAAAGTAATCCGGAAAGCTTCCCAAAATAAAAATGATTTTTGGTGAAATCGGTTTTCAAAGATTCAATCTCATTTTCAAGATAAAAATCCAGAAATCAACCGTCAATCTCGATATACACCGGATTGGCCGGATTTGATAAAATCTGATAAATCCCAGAAATTGAATTTAGATAGGAAATATGATTTTAAGAAATAATGTCTAAAGGCACTTTTAGAAATTCCAAACCGTTTGTAAATTAAAATTCTAGGAATCGGTCAACGGTACTGGCCGACACCGGTTTTGAAGATTTTCGACATAATTCAGAAAAATTCCAGAAAATCATAGAAAATCTAGAATATTGGAAAACGATGTTTAAAACTGAAATCGGTCAAATCGGAATACAGAATATCAAATCGAGCAATACTCTAGGATCGGGCCCTCGTTCAGACTAGGCTGACTCCGAGTCCACAAACCCAAATTCAAGACAAAACAATCATATAGAGAATTCACAATACAAAACGAATACAAGAAGTAAATCGAAAAAATACGGTCGAGAATCTGAATACGCATCTAAGTACGTATTCTGGGAGCGGGGTGTTACATAAATTATCATATGATAATCTTGCCATGCTTTTGGAAGAAATGTTTGAAAAATATAATCTGATGAAAATTAAATAAAAATTTTCTTTAAAAAGCCATATTGATTTGTATTTAAAAGAAAAATAAACAATTCAAAAGAAAAATATTATTTGAAAATTCAATTTGACTGCCTCAAAAGAAAATGAAGATTTACCTATTTTATTTAATAAAATGAGAAATAATTTTAATTCTCATTAAGCTTTTGTCAAATTAAAAAAAATCAAAGTTTTGATTGATGTTAAATATTTTTCTAAATTAGAAAAGGAAATTGATGATTTAGGCTCCACGTTGAGCAAATCACATGCACATCATGCTCACACTCATGCTAGAGTGTACACATGTATATATAGTGGCCGCAAAGGCCATTTAGCACAATTTTGTTATGATAGAATAAATATTTCTATGCCACCGTTTGGGTTTTGTAACGCCCCGATCCAGCGGGTACGGAGACGCTACTGCGACGTATATACGTAGGTCAGAAATACCCTCACGTATAAATGCTAAGTATCAGTGCAAGAAAGAATCAGAGTACGAAAGTACGAGGCATATATATACATTCCAACATAAGGATTACAAAGTTATCACAGGGCGTGATATTTTAGTACATGTACATCATATCACAGCCAGGTACAAAAGTAAGAATTACAATTTGTACAGTAAAAAGCTGCTCACGGGCTGAGAAGAAGATCCCCGGAGCTTGCAGGAAGGTTCAGGAATAAAAGGAGCTAGGACAAGTCAGCCTGCTCTGAGAGATAAGCTTGATCTTCGGTTGATGGCTCCCCTTCAATCCACGCTTCAGAACCTGACATGCAAGTCCAGGGAAGTCAGAAACTCCTGTGTCGAGTGCACATGCATAGTAAGCATACAATGGAGACATAAGATGAAAGTGATAAGGCCTGAATAAACCTATCATTACAATTTTTAATATTTGTACTTAATACTCGTTCTACCCATATATCTAAGTATGTGTAATAGCGTCCCAGCACACATACATCCACATATGAGTAAGTCGAGGCTGTTATTGGAAACCAACGGGGGTATCAACGAATAATATTTACAGTGGGCCTGTACATGCCCGGGACCACGGTCCAGGATGTTCCATTGCTAGTGTATGGAACCGGTCGTAAGGCCTACAGGAGGGTCTTATAGAATGCCCTTATCAAGATGGTACCAAGAAGGAGGGAGCCAGCACTCCCCTCGGTCGCCTGGAGGCCCACAGGTCAGACCGAAAAGTTTTAGTTTCTCAACATACCTGGTGCCACTGTAAACACGAACATAATTGATAGCCGTAAGTTTCTCCCGATCCGATTCAAGTGGTTCCTTTTTTGATTTATTATGTAATTATAAATTCACGGGAAAGCAAGTACATGACAAGATCAGGAGTTCAAGAGTACATGAGTATTATAATTTCAAGTCACTGTATATAATACAGGATTCCCGTAAATATGATAATCGTAAGCCAAGTATCAATATGCCATAACGTGGCAAGTACCAAGTAGTAGCATAACAGGTGCCATGAGACATATGCCTGAGAGGTGATATTAGGCAGGTGACAAGTGATAGCATGATACATGTAAGTATGCCAGGAAAATAATATAATACTAGTCAACATGACGAAGCGTGAAAATCTGAAGGAAAGCAAGAACACTCGCCTAAAACTTCAGGGAACACCGGGAAATCCCAAACTCTGGAGTCTAGGTAACCAACGCGTTCAATAACCGATATTATATTAAAAGAGGAGGAGGAGAAAGGATGAATCAGAAAAAAGAAGAATGAAGACGCAGGGGTCGCAGACGCGGGAGTCGCGTCGCGTGGATGTCACAACAAAGGGTCTGAGTCCTGCGTTTAATTCATATCACAGTAAGAACGCAGACGCGAGCACGTGCTCCGCGTCGTGTTATCATAAGAACACGAAGCTCGTGTTAAGGAAGTACTTGGACGCGGGGGGGGGGGGGTAAACTCTGCGTCAAGCAATTACAGCATAAGAGAAAGAGAGAGAGAGGGAGATGTGAGAGAGACGTAGGGAAAGAGTGAGAGGGAGACGCAGGAATCAGAGAAAAAGGGGGAGACGCAAGGATGAAGGGAAAATCAGAGAAGAGAAGAAAAGAAAAGAAAAAGGAAGAAAGGAAAGAAGGAAAGAAAGAAAGAAAAGAAAGAAGGAATGAAAGAAAAGAGAAGGAAGGAAAGAAAAGAAGGGAAAGGGGAGATTGGTCGGCTGGACCTCGCCGGCAGCGGTCGGAGTTGGCCGGAGATGGCCGGAGAAGATGGCTAAAGCTCCAAGCCCAAGAAAGAAACCTAGAGGGTGCAAGTGTAGTTCAAAAGGGAAAAATGGAGTTTTGCAAACGATGTTTCGGAGAGCGACGAGTTGGCTAGAATGGAAGAGCTCGCTGAGGAGGAGATATTGGTGTGGTTGGTGATGGCTAAGGTGGTGTAGGTGGTGGTGGAGATGGTGGAGAAGATGGTGGAGAAGATGGGTTTCTGGTGGAAAAAGAAGAAGAAGAAGGTGGAGAAGTTGTTGTTGTTGTTGGAATGGAGGAGGAAATGGAGGAGAGAATGGTGTGGAGAAGTTGGTGGAGAAGGAGGAGTGGGTGGCGAGGATGGCCGATCAAAGGAAGGGCAAGGGGTTATTTTTGGGTGCTGGACGTTTGCTGGAAGAAGAAAGAGGAAAGAAAATGAAAGGGAGAGAAGGAAAGTGGGTGTTTATATATAAGGGAAAAGATTATTATTACAAGTTTGCCATCGCTATTAAGTGAGACCTGCGTCTCCAATCAAAATGGGCTGCGTCTCATTAAATGAAATCCGCATCTAGAAAAAGAGAGTCGGACGCAGAGAGGAGATCCGTGTCTCAGATAGAAACGCGAGAATCGCGTTGATAGAAAAGACAAAAAAACATGGGTGACTTGATCTGAGTTGATTTCCTTGAAGGACATAACATTAAATACGGAATGGAGAGAGTCTCCACATTAAATATTAAACCAGGTTTAGTGAATCTCATGTCAGCAAGGAGAGAGAAAAAGCAAAATGTTAGGATAGATTTTTCCGGTATCTAGGAAAATACCGAAAACTTAGGAAAAGCCCGAAAAATGAAGTATCTTGAAAAGTTTCCCAAAAATTCTCAAAAATAATAAATATAATTTTAAAATTTTGGTGAAATTGGTTTTCAAAAATTTAATTCCATTTTCAAAATAAAAATTCTGGAATCCACATGGACTGTGCCTACACCGGGTAGGCCGGATTTTTGATAAATTCTAAAAATTCTCGAAAAATTCATTTAGATAGAAATATGATTTTAAAATAATGTGAAAGCCATTTCTTAGAATTTCAACTCCATTTGTAAATTAAAAATTCGTGAGTCGATCAGCGGCACTGGTCGACGCCGGTTTTGAAGATTACAACTTAATTCCGAAAAATTCTAGAAAATCATGAAAATTCTAGAATATTAAAAATTAATGTTTGAAACTAAAATCAGTCAAATCTGAATATCAAAAAGGTCAAATCATGTCGTACTGCTATATGAGTAAGAATTTAAATAATTGAAAATAAGGAAATACGCTCAAAAAATCAGGACACATAGCTGTGTACGTATTCTGAGGATTGGGTGTTACAATTCATCCACCTTATCAAAAATTTCGTCCTCAAAATTTTGATAATGGGGATGTGGAGGTAGAAAAGAATAGGGTAAGGAATTTTACCAACTAAGATGTAAAGAGTGGGGGTAATGTTCCCAAATGATATCCTCTCGTTCCCACGTAACTTCTCCTGGGGCATGCCTATTCCAAGAAACCAGTACTAATGTATTGCCCGATTTTTCAGTGTTTTGATACTTCTGTCCAGAATGGCCATCGGTTGTTCTTTGTAGGATAAATCTGGTTGTAGTTCTATTCTGAGTGATATAGAATATGACTCTCATCCTTGACATACTTCCTCAGCTGTGATATATGGAATACATTATGTACTCCTTCTAATGATGGTTGTAATGCCAATCGGTAAGCTACATCTCCACACGATCCAGAATTTCAAATGGGCTGATGTATCTCAGACTAAGTTTTTCGCAAGTACCGAATCAGATTACCCCTTTGGTTGATGATATCTTTAAAAATACATGATCACCTGTTCTGAATTCCAACGGTCTTCTATTAGAATCAGCCCAACTCTTCTGTCGGCTCTGTGTGCTGCCCGAAGATGATCTCTGATAATTCTGACTTTATCTGTTGTCTGAACTAAAACATCTGGTCCCATAAGTCTCTTTCGCCGACTTCATCCCAACATATTGGCGACCTGCATTTCTGCCATATAAAGCTTCAAATGGAGCCATCTTGATACTGGCCTGGTAGCTATTATTATAAGAGAATTCTACCAAATGAATATAGTCTTCCCATGACCCTTTAAATTCTATCATGCAGGCTCGTAACATGTCTTCAAGAATTTGGATAGTTCGTTCACATTGTCCGTCTGTCTGGGATGATATGAGGTACTGAATTTCAGACGAGTTCCTAAATTTTCTTGGAGACTTTCTCAGAAATGTGATTGGAATCTCGTGTCTCTATCTGACACGATGCTAACTGGAACTCCATGCAGACGAACGATTTCTTTCATATATTTATCTGCAAGAACTTCTGTTGACTGACCTACTCTGAAAGGTAGGAAGTGAGCTGCTTTTGTGAGGCGGTCAATGATTATCCATACTGCATTGTTACCCATAGGACTGCGGGGTAGAGCTATAACAAAATCCATAGTTATATGTTCCCACTTCAATTCGGGTATCGGTAATGGTTGTAGAAGTCCAGCTGTTCTATGATGTTCCACCTTTATTTGTTGACAAACAAGCACTTTGCTACATACTGGACTATCTCCCTTTTCATGGCATTCCACCAAAACTTCTACTTCAAGTCTTGATACATTTTATTTCCTCCTGGGTGTATGGAATAAACCGAACTGTGAGCCTCTGCCAAAACTTTCTGTCGAACTTCCCCTTGTGGTACACAGATTCTGTTACCAAAATAAAGTGCACCATCCGAATGAATACAGATATTTGTCCTTAATCCAGCTTCTACTTGAGCCCTGAATTTCTGTAATCTGGGGTCTCCCTTTTGGGCTTCCTTAATTTCATTTATCAGGGTTGGTTAAATCTGGAAGGTCATTAATTGACTTGACTCATCAGTTCCTTGTATTAGCATTAAGTCCAACTTTATGATTTCCGGAAGCAATTCCTTCTGTTGAGTAAGTTGTAATAATACTTCGTTCTCTGGTCTCCTGCTTAATGCATCTGGAACTGTATTGTTCTTACCAGGATGGTACTGTAAGTCTATGTCATAGTCGGCCATTAATTCAAGCCACCGCCTGTGCCTCATGTTTAATTCTTTCTGTGTGAAGATATACTTAAGACTCTTATGATCAGTATAGAGTAATACTTTGCTCCTCAGAAGGTAGTGTCTCCAGATCTTCAATACAAATATTACCGCCGCTAGTTCTAAGTCATGGGTTGGGTAATTTCTCTCATGTGGTTTCAATTGTCTAGATGCATAAGCTATGACATGACCATGCTGCATTAATACACATCCTAGGCCTTTTCGGATGCATCACTATATATAACCATCCCTCCTGTTCCTGAGGGAGTCTTCAAGATTGGAGCTGAAATCAGTCTTTCTTTTAATTGTTCGAATGGTGTAGTACATTCCTCTGACCATAGATACCTTTCTTCTTTTCTAGTGAGCTTTGTTAATGGGGCTGCGATTTGGATAAGTCTTGGACAAATTCCTGTAATATCCGGCTAATCCAATAAAGCTTTTAATTTCAGTTACTGTCCTTGGAATTAGCCAATCTTTTCTTCCTGGATCTTGCTAGGATCAACTGAAATTCCTTCTTTTAAACTATATGACCCAAGAAAGTTATACGAGAGTCTGTAGCAGTATCCTCAAGTGTTCTGCATGCTTTCTGTCATTTTTGGAATATATCAAAATATCGTCAATGAACACCACGACAAACTTGTCCAAATATGGCGAGAAAACTCGGTTCATCAAATCCATAAAGACTGCTGGGGCATTGGTCACTCCGAAGGGCATGACTAGAAATCATAATGACCATAGCGAGTTCGAAATGCTGTCTTTGGAATATCTTCTTTCTTCACTTTTAGTTGGTGATAGCCCGATTGTAAATCCAATTTTGAAAACACTCGGGCCCCATGAAGTTGATCAGAAAGGTCATCAATTCTTCGTAAGAGATATTTATTCTTGATGGTAACTTTGTTTAATTCTCTGTAGTCTATACACAACCGCTTACCCCCATCTTTCTTGTTGGCCAATAGTACTGGAGCTCCCCATGGTGAAGCACTTGGTCTAATCAATCCCTTGTCAGAATATTCCTGTAGCTGCCCTTTTAGGACTTCTAATTCAGTGGGCGACATTCTGTATGGAGCTTTAGATATTGGGACTGTGCCCGGAGATATCAATGGAGAACTCAATTACTCTGTCGGGTGAAAGTCTTGATATCTCTTTAAATACTTCTGGAAACTCATTCCAACTGATACTCCCTTTTTCGGGATCTCAGCAGTAGTCATCAGAGTTTTACACTTGGCAGACTTATGTTCTCCCTCAAATTGAAACTCAGGCTAAAGCGGTATTCTGAAAATAACTTTCTTATTTCGACAATCAATAACCGCATGGTATTTGCTGAGCCAAGTCATGCCTAAGATTACGTCGTACCCTTTAGTATCTAGTACGAGCATATCCACTGCTAATGTCCTGTTACGCAGTTCCACCGGATAATCTACACAAATTCTATTAGAGATGACTACCCCATTACCGGTACTAGTCTCCCACTAGTGGTCTAAATATTCAACAGGTATAGAGTGCAAAGCAGTGAAACTATCTGATATGTAACAATGAGAAGCACCAGAATCAAGAGGGTTAAAACAGGTTTAGAGTGCACCATGATCTTACCTGTTACCACCTCTCCAGAAGTTTGGGCCCTCTTCCGCTGTCAAGTTGTAGGCTCATCCCCTACCACGACCTGCTGTTGTTCTGCCTCCCCTTGGAGCTGGGCGAAAAACTCGTTGTGGTGGAGGGAGAGGGGTTCTTTTAACCACTGGTCCTGGGTTCCTCTGTCCAATGGCTACTGGAGGTGCTGGTAGGGTTCGGTTCATCGTCCCAGTTCTCTTATGGGGATAGCCTTCTATTGTGTGATCACCAGATCCACACGCCAGGCATAATCCATTTGCCCTACGGCACTCCTGCTGCGTGTGCCTGTCCTCTTGCAATAAGCACATATAGGAGATGCTTGAGTTATCTGAAGAGGGGCTGATCGAAATGGTCTCCTAATCATTGGGGCTTTTGCAGCTCTGACTGGACCTCCTCTGCCTAATTGCTGAAATGGCCTCTTCATTGCCTGGTTCCTTATCTGATCAAAATTCTTTTTCTCCAGTCCTCGCTCCACCTCTCGAGCTATAGTGAGGACCTGGGAATATGTTTTCAGCTGTTGGGAATCAAAAGGACTTGATATCTCTATTGTAAGCCCTGCTAAAATCTGCTTGCCCATTTCTCTTCGTCGGCTATCATATACGGAGCAAAACGACTCAGCCTTAAGAACTCAGCAGCATATTCATCAACAGATCGATTCCATTGTTGAAGTCAGATGAATTACTCTTCCATCTCCTTCTGAGCTGTGGTAGGGAAGAATCTATCATAAAAGCTCTCAGAGAACTGGTCCCAAGTGATGGGTTTTTCTAGTCTCGCTTCTTCAGCTAGCCACCAGTTTCTAGCCATATCCTTTAGTTGGATCTTGGCGACCTGCACCAGATCTTCCTCTGGAACTCGTGCTGTCTTCAAGAGATCTGTGGTGTCGATTAGCCATTGCTCGACATCTAGCGGTCTCTCTCCCCCTGTAAATATACAGCTGCAACCGCCTGAAGTCTGACACATTGCCCGACCTCCGTTCCTGAGGAGACGTTATCAATCCTGCTGAAGGAGTTCTGTCTGTCTTTGTTGATTTTCCACCATATTTTAGATAACCCTTAGAATATCTGCATTTCCCCTGGCGGGTCCGTCCTGTGGTTGTCCAGAGTTGTTACGTCCTGCCCTTCTATCCATATCTATGTTGGTAAAAGATGTCTGGAAAGAGGAGTGAAAGCAAAAGATAGATGGACTTTAGGAATCAAGAGAAGGAGTAGCAAGAAGGAATGGATAAATTTGTCTATAGCAGTTGGCATGTATAACCGAAACTCATGTATTCCAATTGCAAATTAAGATCCCATTAATTTGCATTTTGGTTGTACTGTAGGTATGAGAGCCCTGGGCTCCGATACCAACTTGTAACGCCCCAATCAGGCGGGTACGGAGACGCTACTATACTGC
This sequence comes from Agave tequilana, assembly GCA_038442645.1. Lineage (NCBI taxonomy): Eukaryota > Viridiplantae > Streptophyta > Magnoliopsida > Asparagales > Asparagaceae > Agave > Agave tequilana. The sequence continues at coordinate 44,095 of JAVJIF010023227.1, forward strand.
GACGTATATACGTAGTCAGAAATTCCCTCACGTATATACGCTAAGCATCAGTACAAGCAAGAATCAGAGTACGAAAGTGCGAGGCATATATATACATTCCAACATAAGGATTACAAAGTTATCACAGGGCGTGATATTTTAGTACATGTACATCATATCACAGCCAGGTACAAAAGTAAAAATTATAATTTGTACAGCAAAAAGGTGCTCATGGGCTGAGAAGAAGATCCCCGAGCTTGCAGGAAGGTTCAGGAACAAAAGGAGCTAGGACAAGTCAGCCTGCTCGAGAGAGAAAAGATTGATCTTCGGTGGATGGCTCCGCTTCAATCCATGCTTCAGAACCCGAACATGCAAGTCCAGGGGAGTCAGAAACTCCCTAACAAATTCAGGTGAATGCCAAGTGTCATGCAGAGATAAGTATATATATGTTGATATAATTCGAACAGTAGTAAGCAGCAAGAACTGTGTCGAGTGCACATGCACAGTAAGTCGACGAATAATATTTACAGTGGGCCTGTACATGCCTGGGACCACGGTCCAGGACGTTCCATTGCTGGTGTATGGAACCGGCCGCAAGGCCTACAAGAGGGTCTTATAGAATGCCCTTATCAAGATGGTACCAAGAAGGAGGAAGCCAGCACTCCCCTCGGTCGCCTGGAGGCCCACAAGTCAGACCGGAAGTTTTAGCTGCACAACATACCTAGTGCCACTGTAAACATGAACATATATTGATAGCCGCAAGTTTCCCCCCGACCCGATTCAAGTGGTTCCTTTTTATGATTTATTATGTAATTATCTATTCACGGGAAAGGAAGTGCATGACAAGATCAGGAGTTCAAGAGTACATGAGTATTATAATTTCAAGTCACTGTATATAATACAGGATTCCCGTAAATATGATAATCGTAAGCCAAGTATCAATATGCCATAACGTGGCAAGTACCAAAATAGTAGCATAACAGGTGCCATGAGACATATGTTTGAGAGGTGATATTAGGCAGGTGACAAGTGATAGCATGATACATGCATGTATGCCAAGAAAATAATATAATACTAGTCAACATGACGAAGCGGGAAAATACGAAGGAAAGCGAGAACACTCGCCTAAAACTTCAAGAAACACCAGGAAATCCCAAACTCTGGAGTCTAGGTAACCAACGGTTCAATAACCGATATTATATTAAAAGAGGAGGAGAAAGGATGAATCAGAAAAAGAAAAATGAAGACGCAGGGGTCGCAAATGCGAGAGTCGCGTCGCGTGGATGTCACAACGCAGGGTCTGAGACCTGCATTTAATTCATATCACAATAAGAACGCAGACGCGAGCACATGCTCCTCGTCACATTATCATAAGAACGGGAAGCTCGTGTTAAGGAAGTACTTGGACGCGGGGGGTAAACTCCGCGTTAAGCAATTACAGAATAAGAGAAAGAGAGAGACAGGGAGATGTGAGAGAGACGCAGGGAAAGAGTAAGAGGGGATGCAGGAATCAGAGAAAAAGGGGGGGACGCAAGGATGAGGTGAAAATGAGAGAAGAGAAGAAAAAAAGAAAAGAAAAAGGAAGAAAGGAAGAAGGAAAGAAAGAAAGAAAAGAAAGAAGGAATGAAAGAAAAGAGAAGGAAGGAAAGAAAAGAAGGGAAAAGGGAGGTTGGTCGGCTGAACCTCGCCGGCAGCGGCCGAAATTGGCCAGAGTTGGCCGGAGTTGGCCGGAGAGAGATGGCTAAAGCTCCAAGCCCAAGAAACCTAGAGGGTGCAAGTGTAGTTCAAAGGGGAAAATGGAGTTTCGCAAACGATATTTCGGAGAGCGACGAGTTGGCTAGAATGGAAGAGCTCGCTGAGGAGGAGATATTGGTGTGGTTGGTGGTGGCTAAGGTGGTGTAGGTGGTGGTGGAGATGGTGGAGTAGATGGTGGAGAAGATGGGTTTCTTGGTTTAAAAAGAGGAAGAAGAAGGTGGAGAAGTGTTGTTGTTGTTGTGGTTGGAATGGAGGAAGGAATGGAGGAGAGAATGGTAATGGAGAAGTTGGTGGAGAAGGAGTGTGTGGAGAGGATGGCCGGCCAAAGGAAGGGCAAGGGCTATTTTTGGGTGTTTGACGTTTGCTGGAAGAAGAAAGAGGAAAGAAAAATGAAACGGAGAGAAGAAATTGGGTGTTTTATATATACGGGAAAAGATTATTATTACAAGTTTGCCATTGCTATTAAGTGAGACCTGCGTCTCCAATCAAAATGGGCTGCGTCTCATTAAATGAAATCCGCGTCTGAAAAAAGAGAGTCAGACGCAGAGAGGAGATCCGCATCTCAGATAGAAACGCGAGAATCGCGTTGATAGAAACGACAAAAAAACATGGGTGACTTGATCTGAGTTGATTTCCTCGAAGGACATAACTTAAATGCAGAATGGTGAGAGTCTCCACATTAAATGTTGAACCCAGGTTTAGTGAACCACACATCAGCAAGGAGAGAGAAAAAACAAAATGTTAGGATAGATTTCCGGTATCTGGGAAAACCCGAAAACTTAGGAAAAGCCCGAAAAATGAAGTGTCTTGAAAGTTTTCAAAAAAATTCTCTAAAATATAAATATTATTTTAAAAATTTTGGTGAAATCATTTTTAGAAATTAAATCGCTTTTTCAAAATAAAAATCTTGAAAATCTACCATGGACAGTGCCTACACCGGGTAGGCCGGATTTTTCATAAATTCTAAAAATTCTCAAAAATTTATTTAGATAGAAATATGATTTTAAGAAATAATGTGAAAGTCATTTCTTAGAATATCAACTCTGTTTGTAAATTATAAATCTGAGAGTCGGTCAGCGGCACTGGTCGACACCAGTTTTGAAGATTACAACTTAATTCAGAAAAATTTTAGAAAATCATGAATTTTAAAATATTAAAAATTAATGTTTGAAACTGAAATCAGTCAAATCTGAATACCAAAAGGTCAAATCATGTCGTACTGCTATATGAGTAAGAATTTAAATAATCGAAAATAAGGAATACGCTCAAAAAATCAGGACACATAGCTGTGTACGTATTCTGAGGATGGGGTGTTACAGGTTTGAAAGAGTATTAATCCCCAAGGACCCAAGAAAGTATGAGCACCAAAAGGCAGACCTATTTTATTTGATGTTAGTGTGTCCTCTCTCAAAATTTGAGAGAGTTTGGTGCCTTGATGGTATATACAATCGGAGCTTGATGGACTAATAAGTAGATGCATCACTATTAAGTAGTTTGGAGCAAAAGAGGCAGATTTATCGGTATCAATAACTATCTCTATCCTCCGTATCTGAGTTTATATATGCTTAAATTAATTGTTCATGAGCATATTTCATATGTATGGAATATATATGATTGTTTATAAGCATAAATTCAAGAAATAAATTAAGCGTCTTAACTCTTAATCAAGAGGAATCTAGAGTAGAAGTTCAGAACCCGTCACGAGGTTTATGGCTTCAATTCTTAGTTTAGCTTAACATTGATTGATTGCCTATAAATATGATTTGTTATAAACATGATTTGTTGATATGATATCCTGGTTTTAATGAAAAATCTTATTTTATTTCATGAACATGCAATTTTTGTGAAAACATTGTGATATACATGTATGATCCTTGAGATATACTTGTTTTTCATATTATACATATTCTATTTCATTAGTGAACTCAATTAATATTTGATTATACTCGTATATCCTAGTTTTGATGATTCTTGCATGTTACATGATATATCATGTTCGTGAAAAAGAATTTTCTTAAATTGTGTTTTCGTTTTTTCACATTTGTGATGTGTAACAAAGATTGAAAATGATTCCATTTTGTACAAAATTGTTTTATTTTCATGAATGAGTTATTCACATGACTATTGCTCATTTATCCTTTTTGGTTTACTTATGATTTCATATTAATGCCCATGTATATACTATATAGATTTTGAGTGACAATTCTTGTATAATTAGCATATTTCATGATATATATATATATATATATATATATATATATATATATATATATATATATATATATATATATATGATTTATTTCTTGTTAGTAGAATTTTTTTTACTAGTTTAATTCAAATTATTTTTAAAAATTAATTTATTTATTTCTTTACTTGATAGTATTTTCAAATTACTTTCAAAAGATATTTATTTTTGAAAATGCTTACCCCTTTTGTGGGCGAATGGTTGGGTGATATTACATTGTATGAAATACTTGATTTTTCTTTTTACAATTGTATGTTAGGTTGGTGATAAAAATGAGTTATGCATATGATTTATATGAAAATTGACTTTCGTATTTTCATTCATGTTTATCTATATATGCATGTTTTAAATTACAAATGGTATTAAACACTATGGATTTTCATACATATATATGAGTTGTTAAATTGTGCATGATTATACAAGTCCATGCATGTTTTCATGCATGTTTCTGTACATATTTTCGTGCATGACTTTAGCACAATTGGTTTCTGATAAGCATGATTGTGTTATTGATTTGTTTTACAAGTTTATGCATTTGTTTTGTTGGTATTTTCAGGGAGAATTTCTTTGAATATTGACTTTAATTCCCATCTTTTTTGACAAAAAAGAGATATTTTAACACTTCGCCAAAAGAAAATTGCTTGGTATCTCTTTTTCAAAATTTTCAAGTTTTCAATTGGTATCAAAAGTGCTCAAATTTTCAATGTTTGGTTCAAGTGATATCCACATTTAAATTGTTTTATTTTAATTTCAATTGGTATATTATATCGCAAATTATTTTGTTTTTAAATTAAGATTACAAATGGTATCAAATTGTTTCATTTAAAATTACAAGTGGTATCTTAAAAATTGCTTCAATTTGAATTGGTTTTCAAATATGTTTTTGACATATATTGCATGTATGCAAGGAGAGATTAACAACTCTTATATATATAAAGTTTGTGATGAGTGTATTGTGTAACGAAGTGCTTGACCCCTTTTCTTTGTATAGCACACGTGTGTAGGGGAGCTTAACATCTCCATTTATACATTGTATATTATGCTTATGTGATTTAGGATTTAATCATCACTTCTCCATGTAATGCATGTATGCAGTGAGTGTTAACTTGACGTCTCTCCTCGTCATGAATTTATATCGCATATAACTTTATTTTGTTTTCCTTCCCTTGTTGATGGAGTGACAAAATGCAGGATGAAAATTGAGAGTTTATATATGCATGTTATTTGTTTTAATAAATATAAGTTTACTTATTTGGTTGATGTTTAGAGTTTTATTGAATATTTTTATATATTTATGTTTATGTATAATACAAAGCTATTATCCAATCCATACATATATAATTCCATGAGTTTTTCATAACCTAAAGGGGGAGATTATTGGCCCAAAAGCTCATTCACTCAGTTTTGAGGATGATTAACTCGTGAAGCTATAGTACTAATGATCTTGTTTCAGTTTTAGATTTATCAAGGTTATAATCATGTGTTTAGCTTTAACAAAAGACTCAAATCAAGTTTTGAAGCTAATAAGTATTAATTTAAGAGCTCAAGTATAAAGATTACACCTAGCACTCAAGAAGAAATCATGCTCAAAGGAATTAGTTTTAGATCAAGTCAGAATAAAGACGAAAACCTAGATCAGAAGAAGACTTGTATCATATGTTTGTAAGTTTAGTTTGTTTTTAGAAGATTTGTAAAGTTAAACTAGATTTGATTGCTTAAGCTCACTCACACATACACACAAGTTTTCTCTTGGTTTGATGAGTTTAATTGAAAAATAAATTTATGGTTTACAATTTAGTTTTTCAAATATTTGCCTTCACGTTAGAAAATCACAAAACCAAGTTTATATTGATTTATTTGTGTATTAGATTTTTGTCCACACACTTTAGAGCTTTAATAGAGTTTGAGAAACTTGTTGTTGTATTTTATGCAAGTTTAGAATCTTGTTTGTAAAAGTTTTGATTTTTATCAAAAGATTTAGATTTTAGAAAACTTTTTAATTGCTTTTATATTTCAAAATGTATTTGAAATCTCAAAAAATAGTTCACTAGTTTGTAATATGTGTTGATTCTTGATCACACATGTTTGTACTTTATTATATTTGAATGAAATTATTTTTGTGAATTTTATAAGATTAATTTGATTTTTTTAAAAGGGTTCATTTTTCAATGTTATAATAGTTTAATTTAAAATACACTTAAAATCTCAAAAGAAATTTATTAATTGAAATATTTTTTGATTTCCTTATCAAACATATTAATAATTATTTTTGGGATAATACAAATTCTGAAATATAAAAAAATTCTGGGATATCAGCCCGTCGACCGAGGATGGCACAGCTGGGCTCTGGCCTAACACGGTCGATTATCCTAGTCGATCGAGGAGTAAAGCACTGGACTCTGGCCCAGTCTAGTCGACCAGGCCCAGTCGACTGGAAATAGAGCGCCATGGGCGCTCTGTGGTCGACTAGGCTTAGTCAACTGTGGGCTAGCCTACCAGCCCAGCGGCTATAAAAATATTCATTGGGCTAGGCCTCCCAGGCCAGTCTTCTACATTTTTTTATTTTTTGTTTTTTGTTTTTTATTTTTATTTGAGACTCTATATATAAAGCTTGGGTTTGGGTTTTTGAAGAAATTTTTTTTTAAAAGCTTTAATGAGCTTTACTTCCCCATCTATTAGAGAGTTTTAAATAAACTTTTAAGAGCTAATATTTCCATCTCTTTGGGAATGAATTTTTACAAGATTCAGAAGCCAAAATTCTACTTATTTTTATAGTGTTTTTCAACAAAGTTTTAAGAGCTTCAATTTCCAATTTTTAGAGATTTTTTCTTGGTTTATCTTGAACTTTTCAATCCAAATCTCTCTAGTTTTCTCACACAAGCTTGAGCCATCAATTCTATATCTATTCTATATGTTTTCTTGTTGCGAGAGTTTGTCTGTGATTTAGGGTCTTGATCATTTGTCCATCTTTTGTAATTGAGTGGTTGTCAAGGTTAAGACTCGAACGAGCTTTGCAGGCTCGTGTGTGTTGTTCTTGCGAGAACGAGTGAGAGACTTACGAGACTGAGAGTTCTCGAGGGAACTTGTAGACGTTGCGGCATCGAATAATCTTGCAGGATCAAGCTAGTGGAAATTTTTCATTGCCATGAAGGCGGAGACGTAGAGCAAGTTGCTCGACCTTTAAACAAATCTCCTGTGCTTGCAATTGCTCTTCTCTCTGTTTACTCACTCTTAATTAATATCTTGTATGCTCATATCGTTATATCTTTTTATGCCTGATATTACTTGTGCTCAATTGACATACATGCTTGAATTGTTTAATTATTTTTATTTAGTTTAAAATTGTTTGTTAAAGTTTTTAATTTTCGCATTTGATTAGCACATCACCTATTCACCCATCCTCTAGGTTTGGGTGCCTTAATCAAAAGTTGAGTTATCTTTATCCGTACTCAATTTCTAAGACCTGGTTAATTCTTTAAGTTACATATGTACACCTTATGTAACTACCTAAACAGCCCAAAGATGAAACAAGAAGCCAAAGCATGTGATTTGTTAGTTCTCCTTTTGAGTTTGTATCATCTCACTCTTGTGAATTTACACCTCTTTGAGAGCTTAGAGTTTGAGAGAGTTAATGTGCCAATTCCATCTCAGGTTTCTCCCTCTATATTTGATTCTAAAATTAATTTAAGAGCCTCTCATCCTTGTCATAAGGTCACGAGCATTTAGTAAAATTTCAAGTTCTCCTTCATAAGTTCAGTTGTTTCCCATTTTTCCAAATTCATATTATTTTGTCATTTGGGATTTTTTTAGTGCACTGGTCTATCTTCTTTACATATAGGTAGTTAAGAGTTCAATATTATAAATATTTTAAAATTTTGATCAGTGTTTGTAATATCCCCTAACAATGATACTGTATTTCTATTCTTATAAATTACTTGGATTACTTATCATTATTATTATCGATTTATCTATTTTTGTCTGTGTATAAGTATATGTATATATATTATATTTATACACTATTATTGCTCTTATTATTATCCTTACTATTATTATATTTAGTAATATTATTATTATTATTATGGTTATTATTATTAGTTGTATTATTCTATTCCTTTTTCTAATTATTTTTCATAATCCCTAGCCTATTTCTTTCCCTCCCTCATTTTAATTTCTTCTGTATTTTCCCTTGGCCAAAATCAAGCCCATGCTACATTCTATTTCCTTTCTCTTCTTCATGTTAGCCCATACCCAATCCAACCCATTTGCCTGAACCCACAAACCCAAGACCCATTACCCTAAATCAAAATCCTAGCAAATCAAATCCCAAATCCTAACCTATCTCTATATATATCCTCGATCCAACTCTAATCTAATGATATCTCTTCCTCCCCTTTCCACACAACCACACCAATCCCCACGGTCATCCTCCCTCCACCGAGCACACCATGGCTGCCTGCTGAGCCACCTCCATCTCATGGTGCACTCTCCCTGCGCGCACCCCCGGCCAAGCCAGAGCCTCCCATCTCTTCCAGCGCCTGTGTCCACCACAGGCAGCACCGAGACCCCCTTGGCAGCTGCACACGGTGACAGCCCCTCTACCAATGCGTTGCACCCTAGTCGTGCAACCCCTCCTCGGCAGCACACTACGCCCAGCAGCCCCTCTCCTCTGGACTACACGGCTTCCCTCTATCAGCCCATGCCTCCTCTTCCATGGCAGCGCACAACCCCCATGGCATCCTGCAGGCCGCCCTCCTCTCCCGGGTGGGCATGCGCCTCCTTGGCCTCGTCAAACACTCCACTCCACGGCAGCCCTGGAGCGCCAGTCTCTTTCGCGAACTCCGGCAGCCCGCTTCTCCCTCCTTGGCCTCTGTCGGCGACCTGGAACCCCAATTTACGCCTCCCTCATGTGAGCGTGGGTGATTCCCCTCTCTTTTAGGTCTTCTCACTCCCTCTTTTATCTATTTAAATGTGTTATGTAATTTATGTGAGTATTGTATTATTTTTTTGTGTGTATTTGTGTGATAATGTGTGTGTTTATTTTATTATGTGTGAAATAATGTTAGAGTGTGGGTGCGTGTATAAGTTTGTTAATGTGTGCATGTGTGTTGTGTGTGTCTATGTGTGTGTTGTGTGTGTGTGTGGGAAAGTGTATGCATGTATATAAATGTATGTATGTGTATGTATGTATGTATGTATCTATGTATGTATTTATTAGTATGTAATTATGTAAGTGTACTCGGTACCTGTATGTGGGTGCGTGAATGTAAGTGTATGAGTTCAAGTATGTATGGTTGCGTGTTGTAGCGAATCGGACTCGTTCGTGCAATCCAGACTTGGTAACGGGAGATTCAGATTTGTGCTCGTTATGAACCCTATACACTGGCGATTCGAAAACCGATCTATGGGATGGTCTGGAGATCTGTACCAGTTCGTGCAGTGAAGATCAGATGGCGATTCGGATTCAAAACCGCATTATTTCATGTGAGTGTTTACTTTTGTATTATTGCTATTTACAATTATAAATGAATGTTTCATTTATTTTAATAAGTTATTTTATTGTTTAATTATTATCAAGTTCTGATTTTGCTTATACATGTTAAGTATTGTTCATGTCATGCTCACTTAGATGATATCTGTACTAAAGCAGTAGTGTTTGGGAATGGAATGTATTCGATAGATTGTTGACTTGATTTTGAGTTAGTTATTCAGTAGTTGATACCTGGACTTATAAATGGATGTAGTTAGAGTAAGCTTGACGTGTGGTTGGGACAGATCGGACTAGCAAAATAGTAAATCTTAAGTTGGTGTAGTGAATTACTAGACTGGTATTGTTATACCGAGAGAGAGTTTAAATAGACTACAGATGATGAATCAGATGTATCTTGATATTCATATGCTTATGGATTCATTTTCTTATCACTGAGACATTCTTATCCTATCATTTCATGTGTGGATTGTTTACCGTTTCGAATTCAGGATTATTTGTGGCATATCTTGGACTGTGACTTGACTGGACCTAGTGATTGGCCTTGTGGTATACCGCGGTCTTTTTATAGGCCTCCCAATGTTGAGACATGTGACACAGATCTTGAGATCAAATTTAGCTGACGCGTGGCAATGGGAAACCCCGTTTCAAAGTGACATCCGCTTCTAGAATTGTCCAAGTGACATCCACGTCCAGCAACATCCGCTTCAACAACAGTAGCGTCGAACGCAACATTTGTGTCCAACACGACCGTCGCACTTTTTAATCAATGAGGATCATGTTGGCCCAGAGGCCTTCCACTTTAGTTTGATGATGATTAACTCATGTATTATGTATACTAATAATCTTCTGATCTTTAGTTTCAGATCTTTAATCAAGATATTAGTAGGTGATTAGCTTCAACAAAGATGTTTTGGAAGCTTTCACAAGGTGATTCAAGAGCCCGAGCGTCAAAGATCATATATAGCACTAGTTGGAGTCTAGCTCGGTGGATCACGGTTTGTATCGAGTCAACTTGGAGACAGCGCTCTACAAGAAGACCTCGGTTTGTTTTAGAATAGTTAGTTTAGATCCATGTGTAAAGATTAGATAGTGTGATATGCTCAAGTTCACAACACACACGTTTCATGTTTTGGTTTTCGGGTTTGGTTTAACCGATCTTGGTTTTCATGAATAGATAGATCAAAACAAGTTTACATTGTTTAAATGTATATTAGATTTGTTCTATATACATGTATTCTTCATATCGTAAACAAACTTATTTTGATATGCCTATTCATGTGTTTGGTGTTTTGATATTTTTATCAAAACATATTTTCGGATTTATTGTCAAAAACATTGATATATATCTTTATACGTATATTGGAGTATATCCATATACTTCATGCCTAAAAGTTGTTTAAATATCATGTTTTTGTATTTGGATGAGTTTTGAAAATATCGGATATCCATTTGAAAAATCCAAGTTTTAGAAAATACGGATTTTGGTTTTCGGCAAAATTTCTAAGTCACAAAAATGGCTCAAAAAGTTTAAAATATGTGTTGAAATTTTTCACACATGTTTGTATATCAAATATAATGTTAGAACTTAATTTTGTGGAATTTTAGAAGTTTTATGGGATTTATTTTAAAAATTAAAACCCAAGTTTTCAGTCTTTAATTGCTGCCAGCCAGGCTCTGGCGGTCGACCGCACGGTCGACCGACCAGGAGCCGGTCGACCGAGCGGTCGACCGGACGTGCACACAAATGTGCATGCAGCGAGCCCCTTGGGCCGGTCGACCGAGCGGTCGACCGCCGAAAGCAACCCACTCTCAGGTTGTTCCGGTCGAACGGGGCGGTCGATCAGCCAGAGAGCCGTTGCTCTCTGGTTCTGGGCGCGGTCGACCGGGCGTTCGACCGACAGTCGCTAACGATCAAATTTAGACCGTTGGCAGGTCGACCGGGCGGTCGACCGGATGGTCAATTCTGACCATTTTTTGCTGCAACAGCTACTTTTTTAAAGAGGCTATAAAAACCCCATTTGAGAGAGGTTTTCATTAAGAATTTTTGAGCTAAAAATTTTCTACTCTCTAGTGTTTTTGCAGTAATCAAAAAGAAATTTTGGGCTCTATAGTTTACATTCAATTTGGTGTTTTTTTCTAGGGTTTGAAAAATTAAAGAAAAGTGATTTTGGGAAACGTGTTTTGATTCAATTTCTTCATCTTTATTTCTAGTTTTTCCCAAGGATTTTCTTTGAGTATTTATTTTTCCATTCCTTTGGTTTTTCTAACATTTGAGCTTCATTCTATCCTATCTATAGGATCTTTGTGTTTGTAGGAAAAGAATTAGTTTGTGGTTGAGATATACCACCAAGTTGTAAACCCTTATCATTGCTTGGCTTTGTGCCTTTCCCTCTTAGTGTAGGGAGGTTGTGCAATTGGGTTGTATCCCTCAAGTGTGAGGTGATCCTTGTTTGGCTTTGTGCTTATCCCTCAAGTTGTGAGGTGATTGATATTGGTGGCTTTGTGCCTAGCCTCTAGTGAGAGGTTGTGTTTGTAAAGAGAGGAGTTGTGTACTCCCGGTTGTTGTTGCCCCAATCCTCGGTGGAGGTTCCTTGTGGGAGTCCTGTATGGACAAGCTAGTGGATTCGAAATCCTTCTGGGTGAAGGCGGGGACGTAGAGCTGGGCGCTCGAACCTCGAAATAAATCTTGTTGTTTCGCTTGATCCATTGACTCTAACTCTCTCTCTCTCTTTATATTGTGCCATTGCATCATTTCATATTGCTCATTCATATTATATGCTTGGCTTGTTGGTGTGTGCCTCACTTGTGCTTAACCACGAGAGCTTCATACGGCGCCTCAACTCTTATTCAGAGGAATCAATAGGAGTTAGTCCAGAGCCCTTCACGGGGTATTCGGCTACACTCGTTGGTTGCATTAAGTGTTGATTGCAATTAAGTTTTAATTTTCGCATTTAGTTTAATTGATTAGCATCATCACCTATTCACCCCCCCTCTAGGTGATTTCAATTGGTATCAGAGCCTACGCTCCTGATATTTGGTTTAACCACCTAGGAGTGTGATATTAGTTTTGCTAATCTTCATTTGCATTTGCATTTGCATTTCCACACATATAGTTTGCACTCATGGATGTTCCTCCCAATTTGATATCTCTAGACTTGACATATGGAAGGTCCTTATGAGTTGTCATTTAAAAGCCCTAGGCTTGCATGTATACCTTGCCATTACAAAAGAATCCTACCCTAAAGATAGCAAGCATATAGAGGCCAATACAATAGCCCTAAAGGCACTTAGAGCATCTCTACATAAAGATTATTTACATGTGTTTTCTCACTATGATTCGGCTTTTGCAGTATGGAGCATTTTGACTTCTCCCGAGCTACCAAAGATTATCGATAAGGAGAGGAGACTAGGAGAGACAAGTCCGACGAACATTGCTTCATGGTCTAAGGGAATGACTCCCTTAAGGTACAATCGGAAACTCAACTAAATGCTAATTCTAGTTCCTATTGCAATGAGTGTATGGAGGCTCAAGCCATAAATAATGAACTTGCTAAAAAGTGTGAAAAATTACTTGAAAAATATAAACTTTTGAAAAAGGATAATATTGTTTAAAAGAAGAAAATAAAAACTTATCTTCTACACTTGAGAATGTTTTGGAAGAGAAGGAAGAGATTTCAAGTGAATGTAACTCACTTAAATCCCAACTAGATCTGCCCTAAATGAAAATGAGTTTTTGAAAAATAAAAATGATTGTAATGAATTTTAAAGAAAAATGAAAACTTATCTTTAAAACTTGATTTTGTTGTACAAGAGAATAATTCTTTAAAAATAAAAATTGATTCTATTTCAAAAGATTTAGAAGTTTGCTTAAATGAAAGTGAATCTTTGAAAATTGATATTGATTCACATGTTTGCCTTGCTAATGTAGCTTCATCTCCTAGCTTACCTATTGCATGCATCTCTTCTAAGATTGAAAATGATATATCTTTGCTTAAGAAGAGTATGGATTGTTTGGGCTCCACTATGAGCCAATGTGCTTTGAACCATACACGCTTGGAATCTTTGGTTCGAAAGTAACAAGTTCTATCTTGCATGCACACCATCCACGGCATACACATGCTTCACACGTTATGTACACAACACTATGTATGCTCATGTGTACACTTGTACACATTGTGGACGTAAGGGCCACCTTGCTAAATTCTATTATGATCGTATAAATGATTCAAATTAGCAAATAAATTTGTTTGGGTTAGGAAAGGTACTAACCCTCATGGACCCAAAAGATTGTGGGTACCAAAGACCACCCTATTTATTTGATGTAGGCTCTCGCATGACGTGAGAGCAATGGTGCCTTGAAGTGGATGCGTTCCGAGCTTTATGAGGACATTTTGGATGCATCACTTTCAAGGGGAGTTTGGTGGGAGGACCACCCTGTTTTGGAGACTTAGAGAGTTGCCTTCATGATTTTGGTAACGATCTCTAACTCCCATTTTGTTTACATGCTTTCATAATTTCATTTTTAGCATGTCTTGATGTTTTATAATTAGTATGTTATATGTCATGAGATTTAGATTAGTGATATACATGTTTAGTTATTTGAGACACCCATGTTTTATATGGATTTATATTTAGTGTTCTCACTTTATTTTTAACTAATGTGTATGTCCTAGATCTATGCATGTGCATGTACATAATGATCATATTAGTTTTATATTGATTTTCATGCTTCATGTTTTGATTACATGTTTAGATGTTTGTTTTCATTAAGACTTGGATATATACTTGTACAACTAGTGAGGTACAAATAGATTATTACATGTTTGTGCTTGAACGCTCATTTGTACCCATTAGATGTACTAGTATAGCCTAGTTTTGATGATTCATGCATTTGACTTGTATTCCCCATTTTACATATTTTTCGTGTTTATGTTTAACTTCATGTATATGTCCATTTTGTCTAAACTATTAGATATACATATACATCCTTGAGCCACTTGCGTTCATGCATATACTTTTGTGGACTCGTTATGTTTGGATATGTATGTATACTTTAGTTTGAACATGAAATACATATACCTTGAAGATTAAATCGTTTTGATGATTTTCATGTTTTAAGGATTTTACATTGAGCTAATTGACTATTTTCATGACTTCGTATTTCACATTATACTTGTACACTCATATTAGATGTTTACTCATGTTTTGTTTTCATGAGACTAGATATGTTTTATCGACCATTGAGTGTTTAGTGATCATGTGATTTACATGTTTTTCATGAAATATATTTTTGTTTTATTCCTTTCTTGAAGGATTTCGTACTAGTTTTCAAATTTTTTTTAAACTAGTTTCTATGCTTCAAAATGGTAGAGTTTTTTCAAACATACTATATTTTCAAACCTATTTTTGAAAACCCCTACCCATTTAAGGGCGGTTAGTTGGGCGACCATACCTTGTATGTTTCATATTGAAAATCATTTTAAACTCGTGCCTGATATGGGTGGAAGGTATATGAGTTATACACTTGATCTTATTATTGTTTCAATTGGCATCATTGGATCGTTTCAATTGGTATCAATATTGACATTTTTTTGTATACTCATATATGTTTAATTTGTGCTCAAGGACATCACAAATTTTGGGTATGCTAAGCTTGATTTTTTATGCATATCATATTTCAATTGATTAGTTTTCAATTGGTACTTTATACAAGCTTATGCATCGTTTTATTTGGTATTTCATAAAGGGGGAAAAATTCGTATTTTATCTTTCAATTGGTATTTGGTTTACCTTTGATTTTCACTCCCATACTTTATGATGAAAAATGATTAAAAAAATTAATATTGATTTTAATTTGGTATCATATGAAAAATACTTCAATTGGTATCAAGATGCTTATTTGTTTACCTTCAATTGGTATCAAGTAAGAATTTGTAATGAAAGATATATAGATATTTTCATTTGTGGTATCAAAATTTTGATTGATTTCTTCAAGATTTGTTTTCACAACATCGATATATTTTTTAATTGGTATCATATTGGTTTTGATTCAAACAAAGAAGAATATGTTTTTTTATTGGTTTGTCTTTGACCCTTGTTGATGATTGATGACAAAAAGGGGGAGAAGAATTTGAGTTTATATGCATGTTGGTGCATTTCTATATGTTGGTGCATTTCTTGTTTGATATCAAGAACATTTGTTTTATGTATTGTGTTTTATGTTTGGTATCAAGAGCTATTTTGGTATCAAGAGCTTGTTTTATGCATATTTATGCATTTTCATGTTTAGTATTTATTGCATATATCTTGTTTATTGCTATGCAAGAGTTAAGGGGAGCTTCTTTGAAGCTTAACTTTAGTCCATGCATATATAGCTCCATGAGTTTAGTCATTATCAAAATGGGGGAGATTGTTGCCCAGAGGCCTTCCACTCTAGTTTTGATGATGATTAACTCATATAGTTATGTTTACTAATAATCTTGTGATGTTTAGTTTCAGATCTTTAATCAAGATATTAGTAGGTTATAGCTTCAACAAAGATGTTTTGGAAGCTTTCACAAGGTGATTCAAGAGCCCGAGCGTCAAAGATCATATATAGCACTCATTGGAGTCTAGCTCGGTGGATCACGGTTTGGATCGAGTCGACTTAGAGACAACACTCTACAAGAAGACCTCGATTTGTTTTAGAATAGTTGTTTAGATCCATGTGTAAAGATTAGATAGTGTGATATGCTCAAGTTCACAACACACACGTTTCATGTTTTGGTTTTCGGTTTTGGTTTAACCGATCTTGGTTTTCATGAATAGATAGATCAAAACAAGTTTACATTGTTTAAATGTATATTAGATATGTTCTATATACATGTATGCTTCATATCGTAAACAAACTTATTTTGATATGCCTATTCATGTGTTTGGTGTTTTGGTATTTTTATCAAAACTATTTTCAGATTTATTGTCAAAATTATTGATATATATCTTTACATGTATATTGGAGTATATCCATATACTACATGCCTAAAAGTTGTTTAAATATCATGTTTTTGTATTTGGATGAGTTTTGGAAATATCGGATATCCATTTGAAAAATTCAAGTTTTAGAAAATACGGATTTTGGTTTTCGGCAAAATTTCTATGTCCAAAAAATGGTTCAAAAGTTTGAAATATGTGTTGAAATTTTTCACACATGTTTGTATATCAAATATAATGTTAGAACTTATTTTTGTAAAATTTTAGAAGTTTTATGGATTTATTTTAAAAATTAAAACCCAAGTTTTCAGTCTCTAATTGCTGCCTGCCAGGCTCTGGCGATCGACCGCACGGTTGACCAGATCAGGAGCCGGTCGACCGGAGCGGTCGACCGGACGTGCACACAAACGTGCACGCAGCCAGCCCCTTGGGCCGGTCGACCGACTGAAAGCAACCCACTCTCGGGTTGTTCCGGTCGACCGGGCGGTCGACCGGCCAGAGAGCCGTTACTCTCTGGTTCTGGGCCGCAGTCGACCGATAGTCGCTAACGGTCAAATTTAGACCGTTGGCCGGTCGACCGGGCGGTCGACCGAATGGTCAATTCTGACCATTTTTGGCTGCAACGGTTACGTTTTTAAAGAGGCTATAAAACCCCATTTGAGAGAGGTTTTTCACTAAGAATTTTTGAGCTAAAATTTTCTTCTTCTACTCTCTAGTGTTTTTTTGCAGCAATCAAAAAGAAGTTTTTGGCTCTATAGTTTACATTCAATTTGGTATTTTTTTCTAGGGTTTGGAAAATCAAAGAAAAGTGCTTTTGGGAAAAGTGTTTTGATTTAATTTCTTCATCTTTATTTCTAGTTTTTCCCAAAGGATTTTCTTTGAGTATTTATTTTTCCATTCCTTTGGTTTTTCTCACACTTGAGCTTCATTCTATCCTATATATAGGATCTTTGTGTTTGTGGGAAAAGAATTGGTTTGTGGTTGAGATATACCACCAAGTTGTAACCCTTATCATTGCTTGGCTTTGTGCCTTTCCCTCTTAGTGTAGAGGAGGTTGGTGCAATTGGGTTGTATCCCTCAGTGTGAGGTGATCCTTGTTTGGCTTGTGCTTATCCCTCAAGTTGTGAGGTGATTGATATTGGTGGCTTTGTGCCTAGCCTCTAGTGAGAGGTTGTGTTTGTAAAGAGAGGAGTTGTGTACTCCCGGTTGTTGTTGCCCTAAATCCTCGGTGGAGGTTCCCTGTGTGGGAGTCCTGTGTGGACAAGTTAGTGGATTCAAAATCCTTCTGGTGAAGGTGGGGACGTAGAGCTGGGCGCTCGAACCTTAAACAAATCTGTTTTTTGCGCTTGATCCATTGACTCTAACTCTCTCTCTCTTTTTATTGTGTCATTGCATCATTTCAAATTGCTCATTCATATTATATGCTTGCTTGTTGGTATGTGCCTCACTTATGCTTAACCACGAGAGCTTCATATAGCACCTCAACTCTTATTCAGAGGAATCAAGAGGAGTTAGTCCGAGCCCTTCACAGGGTATTCGGCTACACTCGTTGGTTGCATTAAGTGTTGATTGCAATTAAGTTTTAATTTCCGCATTTAGTTTAATTGATTAGCATCATCACCTATTCCCCCCCTCTAGGTGATTTCAGATCACATCTAACATGACATTCTCATTTCAATGAGAGCTTTGTTCTCTCTCCAACACAAAGAATGTGTCCTCATTTCTACAATCAGTTTAATAGTTACACTGGCAAAATTGAACTGCGATCCATCTGGTTCAACAATACACTAGTAACCAAAACAGTGCTCAGATAAATTCTAGACTGCGTATCTAGATACTTACGACGATCATCCTTGGAGGGTTTTAAGTACTTAAATAGTACACTCATGAAGACTAGAATCCAGACAGATTAAGCTCTAATCACTTCAAGAGATTGCCAGTACAATCATGAAGATCCTTGGCAATATGGAGTTCAAAATATTTCAAAAATCGTCCTAGTCAACCATGAAGTTTCAAAAAACTTTGGAGGGGATCTGTAAGCTATCTAAAAATTACTGAATACAAAGCCTTAAACGCGGACCTCAGAAGACGCGAGGGTCACGTTTCAACCTCAAACACGGATGTCGCACTTCATCAAAAACACGATGCGAAGTCACGTTATGTGGTAAATGCAATGGTCATGTGACTCTTCAAAACATGGGCCTTAGAGTCGCGTTCCAACATTAAAAAAGGAGCCTAAGTTGCCTCATATTTCAATTTCAATGCGAGCCTAAGTAGCTCCGCGTTCCAACATAAATGTAAGTCTATGCAGCTATGCATTTAAATTCATCTACGAGGTTCGTGTTTTGTCTGTCAAAGCAAGATACGCATTTTGTTGTAACTGACAAGTACAAATGGATCAATTTAAGACCCTTGTTTTCTCTGCATAATGGGATAATTCATCCCCATTGTGGAGAAAATGAAGGGGTCAGTTATACCCCAAACTCCCCTATAAATAGCTATGAAAGCTATGAAAAAAGGTTAGCTATTTGGAGAAAATCAACATCTAAATTCAAGAGAGTTCGATATTCGAGCATCCTTGGCCTTAAAAGAGTTTTTCTCTTCTAACTTGTTGAGTTTAAGTTCTAAATCTCTTTGAGATTTTTTTCAGCTATTGACTGAAGTTGAGCACTTCATTAGTGATTCAAAAGAAGATTCAAAGATCAAGATTGTAACTTGCTCGTCAATGGAGAACAAGACTCACTTTTCATCTCTTCATGAAGAACTCGGCTTAAACAAAGAGGGGATTCACTTAAACCCTTCTCTCTTTTGTAATCGAAATTATTCAGTTGTAATCTTCATCCACTCAAAGAAATTTTACCTACAATTTTTCTGACTAAACACTGGTTTGAGTTTTTCACGTAAAATTCTGATGTCTTTAATTATCCTTTTGATCTGTATTCTTTCTTCTTCCTGAATTAGTTCACCTAATATTTACATCACCATGCAAGCTACAGTTAATCCCCTACTTATGGTTGTGGATGAACAAATTTCTTGAATGCATCATTTGATGATATTTGATGTTGTTCATTCCCTTGCAATTGTCGCGACTTTGTGAATGCGATGTGGCTATGGTAAGGGAGAAGTGGATAGGTGGGGGGCTAGGGATGTTAACACTCATAGTGGTGGAGGAGAAAGGGGGTGTAGGGTTGAGGGGCGAAGGTTGGCGAGCAAGTAGAGGATGGGACTGGTGAAGACAAGTGATTTGGTAATGGAAAGTGGAGTGACAAGGGAGTGGTAGAGAAGATGATGATAAAGATAACCAATAAAATTAATTATAGGATGTTAGATTCCAAACAACATTAGTGTTTTCAATTAGTAGCAATTGTCAGCCCTGTTAGTGGAATAGTTTCTATTGGAAAATCGAAACAATTAAAAATTGGATATTCTCTTGATACTAAAGTAAAATGTAATGTATTTTATGGAATTTCCCTCCTCTATTACTAGGGTTTCAACATTTGATGGATGCTGCAAATAGAGAGATGTACAAAAACTAGTATAGCATAAAAAAATTCCTATAATAATACATGTTAGCTCCTATATATTCTCATCCCAGATCGAGTAGAAGAAATTCCCAGAAGAAGAGAATCAACGTC